>OY769906.1:22395362-22443730 GCA_963669185.1 Dyspetes luteomarginatus
TAGCGTGTGACCTTTGCCTGATCTCTTGACGATCCTCCTTTTTTACCGCGCAAATCGTACAAACCGCTGCTTTGCTCTCTTCCCCCCTCCCCCCCCCCACCTCTCTCTCTGTTTATGTGCCTCTGTGCGGCGCGCGTATACGTGTCCAACGGCTGACCAGTCCTGGGCGTAACCGCTCAACGGAAATGGGAATCTCTCTAGCTTCAACTTGTGATTTCAAATTCCTTTTTCCTTTTTCTACTGATCAACCTCAACCAGAAGAGAGAGAGAGAGGGGGAGAGAGAGAGAGAGACTTTTCTATCCGGAAGTAAAAGATAATACGAAAAAGTAGGGGAATTTTTTTTTTGTTTTTTTTTTTCAACAATGTGTGCTCACGTCAAAGTGGATAATTGATTGGTCGATGTCAAATCTCGATATCGAGGAGTGGCTTGTGTGTTGATTTTTCGATAAGACTATCCAAGATGAATATCAAATTTCATGTTAAAAAGGACTCGTTTGTGGATTGAAAAAAAAAAAAGTTCTCTTCGTAAATTGAGAATAGAAAATTTCATAGGCCGATGAAAAGAAAAAAAAATATTGGAAAATTGAATATTTTATTTATAATATTTGAGAAAAAAAAAAAATTTCATCGAATATTGATGACGAATGAAAAATTTTCGCCAAAATACTTTTCTATATGCTCTTGTCAAAAATTTGCAACTAAAGTTTTATTAATTATTAAAAATTTTGATTAATTTGTGAGAATAAAAATGACAATTTTTTTATATATTTTTTTCACGATCGTAGAATATTCTCAAACGAATGGAATTTTTGATGTAATTTTGAAAAATTGCAAAAAAGCTCCCAAAATAGAGCCCTTAGGGAGGGTCACAGAGCTTGAGTCCCAAAATCGATTTTTTAATTATATCCACTGAAAAATCATTGATAAACTTTTACATGATGGAAATCAAACCGGAAATTGAAAAATATTTATTCTCGAGAGATTGTAACTGCACGTGACACATTCCTACAGGTAAATTTTGCCATCGCAATATGAGCTTTTTCTCGACGATAGATTTTTCCCTTATCGTTTGACACGATTCTTTTAACACACACGATAAAGGGGAAGAAAAATGGAGAAGCTTGAATTTGTCTCTTCCTCTCCTCCTTCTCCTCCCCCCCCCCCCCACCTACCCCTATCTATACAGACGTGTCTTTATCCCATCACTATATATCTCGTGAGAGGGTAGAAGAGGGTGGTTTTCCCGTAAAGTACGTTTCTAGGGGGGTAATCTAGCCAGGCTGTTGGACCATTTAGTTTTTTTTTTCTCATTTTCATTGCCTTTTGGCTCGCTGAGAGGGACAAAAAAGGAGGGCAAAAAGGGAGAGATAAAAATAAAAGGTGAACCGAGAGGCCGAGAAATTAGTGAGAGCATATAGTGGAAAAAACATATATTGGGGATCAAAAAAACGTCTGGGGCTAGACAAAAAGAGAGAGAGAGAGAGATGAAGGGCAAGAGGAAAATGCACGAGAAGCGTCGGTACAAGATTGCCTCCTTTCTAATTTATAACTAGGCGAGGCTTCGCCTTAACAATTTACGCCTTGCCCTCTGTCTCTCTCTCTCTCTCTCTCTCTCTCTCTCTCTCTCACTCTCTTTACTGTACTTTCACCCTCGCGTACCTTTGCCTTTACCGCGCTACTATACCGCTACCCATCTACCTACTATACGCGATATATATATATATATATGTATGTGTGTGTGCTTGCTGTATATGTATATATATACACGGACATATACCGTTACGGGAAACGACGTCCACGAGTCTTACGAACGGGCCGACGAGACACGAGATTGGCCCGGTGGAATAGGAAGTTGGCCTTCTTCTCACCATTCCATTCCAAACTAAAACTCTTCCCTGGCTCTAACCTCTCAGTGTGTTTGGCTCTTGTGCCCATTTCTCTCGTTCTTTTTTTTTTCTCATCCCCCCCCCCCCCCCCCCCCTTCATCCCTCCCAAGAAGCTCGAAAACTCCACCAATGCTAGAAAACACGTATTTCTCCTCCCCCCTCCCCTTCCCCCTTCCTCCCTCCCCTCCCCCTCCCTTACCTCTCCGCCTCCATCTCTTTGTCTTACGTCGAATTTCGTTGGAGAATTACGACGTGTGCTGTACAGTAAAATACGCGAATGAGAGAAAGAGAGAGAGAGGGCGCGTTTTTTTACAAAAAATATTTAAGAGAGAGAATTGTCGAAATTTTCCACGACTCTCCAGGTTACATTATACGAGAGGAAATATTAGTTGGAGGATTAACCAACCGAGAGAGAGAGAGAGAGAGAGAGAGGGAGCTTTTGTGTAGAGTTTCGAGCTTGGCTTATTGGGCGAGGGGGTGTATGTGTGTAGGAGGGGGAGGGGAGGATGAGGAGTAGTAGGGGGTGGGCGAGGGGGGGTTAAAATATCTCCCTGCATAACGCGAGTGGACCAACAGTCAGATATAATCAACGAAATAATTAAGGTTTATGGAGGAGGAGGAGGTGGGGGGTGGTTAATGCCCTAATTAAATAGCACTCCGTACCAATTAAGTTGCGATGCTGGCAAAATGACGCGATATAACGTTACCGTACTCTATATATTACACGACCTTGTGAATATCTAGCCTGCGCCAGCAAAAATTTGTACACGCGAGAGAGAGAGAGAGAGAGAAAATTGCCATGTACAGATTTCCAGATGTTCATTTTGCACGTTACGTTTGAACCAAAAAAAAAATTTTGTTGGCAATCAGCAACGAAGAGAAAAAATTAAATCGAAAAATAACGTTGAGATTTGAACCCAAACCCAAACGCTGGTTGGTATACATATAAATGCGCGAGAAAGGGCTGAGTGGAGGGGAAGTGGGAGGTGAAAAAAAAACGAGAGCTCGAAGCTCGGTGTATCAGAATTGCAAATTTCATTTTCTTAATGGGCCACGGCCATGTATGGGATATACGGCTTGAAAAGTAATGCCTTGACGCATATTACTGGTGTTTTTTTTTTTTTTTTTTTTTTTTTTTTATAACGCTCTGAGCACACGACCCTGACGACTTATCGTTATCAGGCTAATAAGAAGAAGAAAAATAAAAAAATTATATTAATATAGCGAGCGAGAAATTTCGACATAAATTTATGGAAAAAAAAAATGTAATAATATGACCAATTGAGAAATATAGAATAAAAAAATTAAAAAAAATATTATTTCGTACGATTTAAAGTGACTTTCACGCGATATTCAACTCACTACAATAATTCTCTGCTCGACGTGCATGGAATCCCCGGACGTATTTGGAATGGTAAACGGTCTCTGGGCAGTCTGTAAGGGGCAACTAGTTCGGTACAAATGTACCGGAAGGAGGATAAAATAAGCTATAGAGCTACATGTGTGTGTGTAGTGTGTGTGTGTGTGTACGTTTGGCGGATATCGAGTAAGGCGAGAGTATATTGAAAGGGGCCAATATTATTTGTTGTGGTTCGACGTTTGACCCGTCTCTCTCTTTCTGCCTCTCCTTCTGTTTCTCCTTCTGTTTCTCTTTCTGCCTCTCTTTCTGTCTCTCTCTTTCTGCCTCTACTTCTGTTTCTCTCTCTGTCTCTCTCTCTCTCTCTTTCTGCCTCTTCTTCTCCCCCCCCCCCCACCCCCTCTCTCTCGTAACTTTTGGTACGGAGGAGTGATATTATTCGAGAGACAGGACAAGAGTCCAGTGGATGGACTCTTAACAGGAAGATAAGAGATATGGACTCTTGGACAGTTGGACAGGTTGGCAAAAGTTAAGAATTTCAGTTATACTGTGTGCGTTATATATTGGCCCCATGATCAGAAACGTGTGTAAAGGTATGAAAGCGGTTGGTTTGGGGGGGGGGGGGGCGGGGGTGGATAGAAGTCAAGTTGCAGAAAGTCATAAATATTTTGATATGGGAGAACTGTAACTGCATCGACTATTGAGTACTTTTGGGTTTGATGCGATATGACGACCTCTCTCTCTCTCTCTCTCTCCCTCTTCTTCTCCTCCTCCTCCTCCTCATCCTTCTCTCTCTCTCTGTCTCTCTCCCTCTCTATCTCTCTCTCTCTATCTCTCTATCTCACGTCTATCAAGTTATAACATTGTTTTCCAATAGGTCACACACATACACACGCAAGTATATATATATATATATATATATATATATATATATATATATGTATAAATACACCTGATTCTAGATGCTCTCTCCTTCGTGACTAAGAGAGGCATAAATTTGTACGAAAGCTCGCGTACTCGTTGCATCTTCCTATGTATATACATATGTATATATATATATATATATATATATGTACATGGAATCTTGCGCGATTTCTGTAAAAGCCAGAGTTAGGATCTACAGGGCTGAATTGTAAATCTCAAATGGTATTCCTGTGTGTGAGTGTGAGTGTGAGTGTGAGTGTGTGTGTGGCCTCAAAGACACGAGGCATTAAATCACTCGGCCGCGATTTAAATTATTCAAGACGGAAAAGCCTTCGTTTCTCTTACTCGCGATCTGTGTATACACATATATATATATATATATATATATATATATATAGATGGCGAGTACGGTATATATATATATATATATATACTGACCTTGCGCAAGACATATCGAGTTTCCATACCGCAACTCTCTCTTTCTCTCTCTCTCTCTCTCTCTCTCTCGTTGCACTCTGGTCCAACATTTCCTTCAAAGCTTAGAAAAGTTCACTCTGGCCACTTTACCTTTGCCTTCTCGGTATATTTTTAACCTTTGTATAAAGTAGCTGTGAGAAAGAAATAAAGGTAAAAAAAGTAGAAAAAATAAAAATAAAAAAAATCAGAGTTTTCACATCAAACGGTGATTGTCTCGATTTGCCACTTGACCTCGGGAAAATACCAAGAGAGAGAGAGAGAGAGAATGGGAACCACTTTGTGTGCTTTTCCCTCTATTTTCCAACTTTTTTTTTCGCACGTGGCGCAAGAGAAAATGAAATAATGAACGAAAGAAAGGGCAGCAGCGTTAGAATCATCAAGAGGGTGTGAGAGAGAGAGAGAGAGAGAGAGAGAGAGAGAGAGAGAGAGAGAGAGAGAGAGAGAGAGAGAGCATTCGTATGGTGCGGCAATGAGAGGGAGACAGTTAGTGTATATATAGGAGGGTTTGAGACAACTTAAACAGCGGGTAGGCAAGTAGTGGCAAGTAATAATTGAGTCAAGACGAGTATGGCTTGGACTACTAGCACGCTCTCTCTCTCTCGCTCCCTCTTCTTCTCCTTCGCTCGCTCTCTCTCTCTCGCTCTCCCTCTTCTTCTCCTTCGCTCGCTCTCTCTCTCTCCCCCTCCCTCTTCTTCTCTTTCGCCCTCTCTCTCCCTCTTCTTCTATTTCGCCCTCTCTCTCCCTCTTCTTCTATTTCGTCCTCTCTCTCTCTCCTTCTCCCTCTCTCGTTTTCTAATGCTCACCCATAGGTACGCGTTCCCAGCTTCTGGTTGCGCGACCGGAATTCGAAAGCAGCTCTTCCGCTCACCCTTCTCTGCTTTCTGGCTTCCCTATTCTCCTCGGCGTCTCTCTCTCACTTTGTCCCTCTTCCGAGTCTAAACTTTGCCGCGGGAATATGAGCAGCTGGATCGTGGCCGAATTGCATCCCTCCAATCCGCGTGGCTTCTTCTCAACCCTGCAAGAAAAAGTCGAGAAAGCATTGTGGTTAGCCGGATTCTCTCTCTCTCTCTCAATACTCATTATTACGTGTTGTCGATCATTGCTGATTTATATGAAAGTAAAAAAAATAAAAAATTATTAGTTACTTATAAATGGAATCGATGAATTACTTGAGAATTCATTCCTCGCAAACGAAACATTTATATTATTTGTAGTTCATTCAAGAAAAACTTTTTTTTTACGTTGGGTATTAAAAAAATTTTACATTTTTTTTACAAAAAAAATTACCCACTCAAACATAAATAAAGACATAAAAATATATAAAAGTACATAAAAGTATGTATTAAAATACATAAATGTATGTAATAAAATACATAAAAGTATGTATGAAAATACATAAAAGTATTTATTAAAATACATAACAGTATGTATTAAAATACATAAAAGTATTTATTAAAATACATAAAAGTATTTTTTAAAATACATAAAAGTATGTATTAAAATATAATAGATACTTGTAGATGGCCTACAGGGTGGCTAAGAGAGACATTTTCTCTACGAAATACAGCGCCATCTCCCGTGAGCTGCCTAAGCAACCACTTTTCCGCTCTGTGAGCTTAACGAAATCACGTGAACGTGACCAAGAGCCAACAGTCTATTTCGCTTAACACGACTGTACAATTTCTAGGACAAAATAGATATTAGACGAGTGTTGGACGAAAATGAGATGAAAATAAATACATAAAAAAAATAATAAAAAACTTGTAGTCTTCGAGTATCCGAATTAGCTGCAACGAAATTTATAAATATCGTCCAGTGTCAAATAATCTTGAAAATATCGAAAATCGTTTCCTCAATTTGGCCATCCGAGAATTTTTGCCATTTTGAGGCGAATTTTCATCACATTAAGACAATTATCGAATAGCCTCGTCGTTTCTTTTGAAAAAATTGAATTTTCCGACTGGATATTTGCGGAGGAATTTTTTAAAATTTCTCTCAAAACTGCAATAGAATTTTGAGGGTCTAATATTGATTTTTCGGGCCTCGATCCAGCCATTGAAATATTCACAATCGCAACCGGAAGTGAATCGGTTATCCGATTGATCGTTAAATCGAGAATCTCGAGGGAAAAAAATGGCGCCAAATTTTCCGTCGTTACAGCCTTTATGAGATTTCCGGAAACGTTGAGATACTTGAGTGAGAGGGCAAAATTCTTATAGCCGGAAGTCTCGTTAGTTGATTTTCCGATAATTCGAGAAATTCGAGACTCGATTCTTCAATCAGAGACGTTCCCTCGAAAGATTCATTCTTTGGTATATATTCTTCGAGAGAAATAATTTTCTCAATAATGGCAGAGCGAGAGTGCTCTTGGGAAAATCCTGGCAATCATTATCTCTCGTATCAATTGCCTCGAGACGACGAAAATTACTGAAAGATGTATGCAGAGTCTTATACTTGCCAAAAAAGAATTTGTAGAATTTTCATGTTAGATTTTGTGTATAAATAAGTTTCAATTCAAAGACTTTTTAACATTAATAAATTTTATCCATTTAAAATACAAGCGAGAACTATGAATTTAATTTTTTGACACAACGAGAATTAAACGTAGTCAAACTAAACTTGATTACTATGGGAAGTATATATATACATATGAAATGGCTGGGTGGGTATATACATATATATATATAGCCGAGCCATTTTTCCTACGTGTGTTTTGCTACGAGAGACTAAAAATTTGAAACCAGTTTCAGTTCAATGACACAAATTCATTTTTTAGTACCCCTCGTTGAGTTTTAATTCAATGACCTCAATACACTGTATGCAGTCTTATTCTTCCCAATAAAGAATTTGTAGAATTTTCATTTTAGAGTTTGCGTATATCAATTCGGAGACTTTTTAACACGAATACATTGTATCCATTCAAAGTTCAAAGTACAGGTGACATGATAACTGTGAATCTAATTTATAATGAAACTGGATACGTCTCCCGAGTTAAAATAATAAATTATTATTATTATTGTAACGTAAAAAGGCATGTAGCTTCGTTGTAAATTTTTTAGACCCTTCACAGCCGCTAATTGAGGGAAAAAAAAATTATACTCGACAAAAGGTTAGACAGGATTAAAAAATGTGAAAAAAAAACACACAAATCATATGCACTAGATATGAAAATTTACGTAAATAGCCAGAGAATCAATGACTGTGACAACTTGGAGAATATTCGATGAGCTTCGTACCTAGTGTGACAATGCCGATTGCGTGCTGGCATCTCGCATATGTGTACGCGCGTCTACAGTCGAGTCTCGACATGAATAATCGTTAGGGCCTGTAGGGCAAGTGAATTCCGAGAAAAGTCGCAAAGGCTCCCCCACCACAGCGCTCCGAGGCAGCGTTCGCGTCGGTAAGAACGGAATTTCTAGTTTCCACGTAGTTGCACGGGGTATCTGTAGACTATTCGTAAGGATTTGTACGTCTTTTTTTGTTTTTTTTTTCATGTTTACGCAGTTCAAGTCTTTTTTAACCTTGGAAAAAAAATTGATAAAGTAATTATGAACGACAAGATGTAGATATATGATTAAAACGAGGCTAGAAGGAATATTCTAATAATGGGGTCCTAAATTGCGCAAACTTTGACCTTGGCTTGTGGCGAGAGATCACGCTGAGGGAACTCGAAAAGCATCGGAGGGAAAAAATTGCTTATAACGAGTTTCTACTGTATAAGAACGAGAGGTACGACTAAAGTGTAAAATAGATCTAAAATTTTGCAATAAATTAATTTTTATCAGACACAATCAAGGCGTCATATTGTCTTAGAGATCAGTTGGAGTTTGACGATTTTTTTTCCCCTATTCAAAGTCGTTTTAAAAATCTGTAAAAATTTGTCAATATACTTTGAACTTTGTAGAATAAATGGCTTTATTTTATTTTGAAAAAAAAAAAATATTAAGTTTAGTATAATTTAATTATCGATGAATAATCAATAATTGGGGAGATGAAAAATTAAATCGACCGGGCACCAAAGACCCATTTTTGTATGGAAAGGGTTAATTAATCGCTAATTAGGACTGGTAGAAATTTTTTAATTATTAAACTCATAAAATATACAAGCTAACGTCGACGCTTTGCTACAGTTATCAGTCGGATAACCAATGCTTTTGGTACAGGATATCCGAGAGATATATATTTTATTTTATTCAGGTAAATAAATCGACCATAAACTTGTCTCGAGACCATATAGAGTATCTCGATCATCAACAATAAACTTATCGCGTGAATAAATATAATATATGTGCATCAACTATAACGATAAGAGAGAACGTGGTGGCGTTGCATTTTTTTTAACTCTCGACTGCAACGGAGTTACGAAAAATTTAATCACATAATAAGATTTAAAAAAGGGTAAAATAATTATTCTTATAAGAGTGAAAATTATTTTAATCTTTTTAAATCTTATTATGTGATTTTTCCTAACTCCGTTGCAGTCTGGAATTTTTTTAAATTTAAATTTTTTTAAATTACAATAAATACAATTAAAATTCACGCTGTACATGGGGCAGCGAAGGATCTTTTACGCGCCGCTGTACATCAATAAATAAATGGCAATGGCACGTAGAGCAGCTTTACATCGTAGGAAAATATTTCAGAGCTACACGTGAGTATCTATGACGTGGATGTTATACTTGATGGTCAGCAGATTGGTGGGATGCAACAGTGTTGCCAGCAACCGGCATCGCGGTTATAGGTGGGGATGACTTTTTACGCGTCCGCTGCGTGGAGTAAATAAATTCCGGCGGCGCGAGCCGCTTCACACCGAGGAAAAGTATTGACAGCCACGAGTTCGTCTCTATGATGTTGACATTGTACTTGATGGTGAGATTGTTGTGATGCAACAGTGTTGTTAGCAACCAACGCGGTTAGGTGGAAACGACCTTTTACCCTTGCACTGCGTGGCAGTTATACTCGGACTTTTCAACGGTCAACATATCGCGCAAGGCGCGTAGTGAATAATAAAAAGTGCGACGGTAGTGACGAAATGTAAGAATAAAAGGGAGAATAAAAATGCGATAGAAAGATTAAGATAAACGCAAGGAAGAATAATGGCGGATGAAAGAGGAACCCTGCAAAGGATTTTTCAAAAATTTCGGATTCTCGTCTTGATCGGCAAGGGATTGGGATTGTTCCAATGCAGATTAGACGGAGAAAAATTGACGAGAGAGGAAGGACGCTTGAGACGAATCTCTTGCATTTCTCTTGTGATTGTTTGTTCGTTGCTCAACATCTGCACGATTGCGATTCGTTCCAAGGAACTTGATGACAACTACGACCTCGGCGAAATGTTCAATCCCTTATTTCTGATGATATTGAGAGGGACTGGTAACCTCATCATAGCGGCAATTGAGGTTTATCGAGAATTTACCAACGCACAGACTGGAATTAAGGTTTGTGTGAATATCGTGTGAGATTTTGTGTAATAATTCGTCTGCCTCAAGTTCACCAAAGGAATTTTGTTGTTTAAATATGTGATTAGTGGTGTGTTAATAGAGTTCGAATAGTCAATTCGATTCGAAATTCTAATTGAATAATTCGATAATTTTCGAATACTTGGTATTTTTACTCATCGGCATAATTATTTTTTTGTTTGTTTTAACTTTCGGTGGTGATTATATATATATACGCGTACAAATGCGTACAAATTATCTTAACGACCAAATTATTTCATTAATTGTTCCCATGTTACGAGATTATTATTAAAAAAAAAGATAAGATTTTTCTACAATATTAGAATTATTGGACAAAATCGTAAAACTATTCGATTAGCATCGAATTATCGGACACGTTTTTCAATTATCCACACAGCCCTAAAATCTCCTAATATCTTCTTTAAAATATATCGAAATTGGAGCTTATATACCGGGTGTCCGATTTGAACCCGGGCATCCGCCCGATGTACACGGGCGGATTCACTGCACACGCGGAGCGGGGGATTGGCGGAAAGCGCGCAGGGGTGCTTAGCCCCTCGTATATATATTTATATGTATTGTTTTTTTTGCAGATAATCGAGAGTCTCAGCCAATATGATCGTAAAGTCAAGGAAATCGGAGTCGCTCGAAAGGATAATTTTTTATTTGCCTGGCTCTTACTAATTGCCCCAATGATTTTGTCCACGCTAGCACAATTTTGTACTATAATTCTCCAAAATCGTACTTGGTATGATCAATTAATCGAGTATGCGGAAATGATCATAGACATGGTGAACCAGCTCGCCCGCCTCAAATTTTATATGATTGGCCATCTTTTGTACGAACGTTACAAACATCTGAACGAAATCGTTTTACCGAAAGATAAATGGAGGCTCCAAGGCAATATGGCAGCTAACAGGCGCTACGTACACATCCATGATCTCGTTTATCTTCACTCGACACTGACCAGTGCCACGGAATCGTTGGCCGAAGTGCATTTCTTCGAGTTATTCGTATGGCTCTACGAACCCATATGGCTGTTCCTCTTCGGTGTAAAACTTATTCAAATGCATTATTTGCACGTGTCTCTGATTTGGGGTTGCATAGACGCATTTCGAGCCTCAACGGGACTTTATATCCTCTGCTGGTTATGTCACGTGATTCCTTCGGAGGTTATTAACCATCTTATGATATACGTCTATTATGCGGCACATGCCGCCGCCGCAAGATGCTGCGATATTATTAAGGAAAAAATAAGCGAATCGAATCGAATAGTGAATTCGATTTGAAATTCGAATCGATTAATTCGAGATATTTCGAGCAGTTGGATGATTTTGTCGTAACTTAAAGAACGTTACAAGTTTTTTTTTTTCAACGTTTGGTATAATAAACAACAAGAAAAAACATCGCATGCAAATTCCAAAGGGGTGATTGCTCGAAATACTTTGACGATTATCATATAAAAAGATCGGAGTTTAAATGAAGAAAATATTTTTGATAAATCCAACTCACAATTTTTTGTGTATTGATCTGATTTTTTTGTTTACACGTTTGGCGAAAAAAGCATTCCGAACAATTTGCCGTTCGGGATTCATAGATAGAATAGAATATTTTTCGGCAAATAACTAAAATTCAGCATTGTTATCCCGCTTTTAAGAATGCTGATTGTGTATATAATCACCACCGAGAGGGTAAACTCGACGGGAATTTGAGTACATTTTCATAACGATTCGCGGACACAAAAACAATAATGATGCCGACGAGTTAAAAATTCGATTCGATTCGAACGCTATTCCCACAACCTCTAATATATATCTATATTGTGACAGCAATTTTTTCTTTTTTTTTTTTTTCATATGCGACAGGCGATGCGTACAATTTATATTTTTTTACAGTCCGTCGATTTCGCAATGTGGATAATAACAACGGATCCAGAATTAATACACTCTACCAACGTTTACGTACGCATATTCTGTGCTTCTCGTTTTTTTTTAATTTTTCAAGGAAAAAAAATTTTAGAAAAAGTTAAATGTTACAAGGATTTTTATGACCAGGAAGAGGTGGAGGCAGGGATGTATCTGAACGAACACTCGGGGATTTCATTCGAAGCCTGGCACTTTCACAAGATCGGATTGCCGACGTTCGTTTACGTGAGTTTGTTTAAATAATATGAAGCATGCTTATTCGTTATTCGCAGCCTCATCTATACTCCTTTTATCATTTTTTTTTCAACCAGCAAAACATCTCCATATTTCAATTTGAGATTTATAATTTTTTTCTTCCTTCCATATACCAAATGCATTTCAATTACTTTTATTTAAATCGAATTTCTAATGGAATTATACTTTTAGATCTCAATCTTGACCTTCAACTTGGGCCTGGTCGTCTTCGATGGAGAACACGAACTAAAGCAAGCTTGGGGCGACTTGTAGACAGCGAGGATTTGAAACCATCAGCTTTTCCAGAGTAATAGTTAGGTACTATGCTAGTGTATTGGCTGTAGATACGCAATGGTCTATGAGAAAATTTCAATTTGAAAAAATAGCTCGTAACTTATATTATCTGGAGTTTGTGCGTTCGAGTCCCAGTCGTGTTGTTTTTCTTTTTCAACATTCTCCTCAATATATATTAAATATAATAATAAAATTCGATCGTGGGCAATGCCAATGATATTATTTATTGTCAAAATATATATAAATGTTATTTAATATCCGATGAATAATACAATAATAATACGGTTCGTGATAATCCGTTAAATATTTACTTAGATACTCTATTTTTCACATAGCTGCATATTTATTATTATTATTCATGTGTGATGATGCACGCAGAACCTTGACACGAAGATTTTCACAAGTTGACGTGAAATACAAAGACAGTGGAAATCATTGCACATTCTTTTCCAATAATAATTGAAAATTGTCTAGTTTTTGTTTAAATCTTGCTACGATGTATTGATAAAAGGTTAGTGTTGTGTAGGATGAAAATATATGATAAAAAGTTTATCTCCAATAAAAATTATCTAATTGTGTATTTTTATCTCAAAGTTATTATTATAAACCAAAGTATAGAAGCTTTCAGTGGAAATTTTTGACCAGGATACCGAGCTCAATATACGAATTGTCTTATACCGCGGTAAATAACGACGAGATAAAATGCTCGAAAAAAAATAAATATATCAGGTCCACTGGCTTACAAGTCATGTATCCAAAACTTATAAACTCTTTTACTCAAAGTTTCCATGAACTCTCATACTTTTGTACAATTTCCCAATAACTTTGTATGAAAAAGACTTGGCGAATGAATTTAAACGGATATTGTTGTGTTCCAGGGACATTTCCCGACTAACAAACTATATCTAAGCACCAAGAATTCATAGAAAAGTTTACGAAAAATTTGTCAAGCCATTCTTGAGAGATCAGAGGTCAAGGAAATAGATTCCCCCCTCCCTCATCATTTATCACAGTGAAACGCATAACTCGGCCGTCTATTTTGCCCTGCGGGTCGTCGGGAGTTAAAAATTCATCGGTGGCGCCATCTAGCGGATTTTCGTGACTGCAACGGTACAGTGGCGCCACCATCAGGTCACAGCTCAAAGTGAAACGATTATACATGTATAGACATATGTAAATGTGGGCAGGCCATGGGATTCCCGTGGCAGCCTGTGTGTGAAAAGTTCCTCGACGACGAGAACGAGAGCCAAATAGCAAAAAGGGGACATGTCGCAGAATAATTTGCTTCAAGGATACAATTGTGAGTGAAATAACGATATATTACATTACATCGTATAAGAAAATATTGTTACAAAGTTGCCAGTTCTTGTTATTTATTTTGGAAAAAGGAAGGAGGAAAAAAAAAAACAAAAAGAGACTGTGATTTTATACCTCTCTGTGTGATATGGACGGGAAGTCTGCACGTCCTGCCATTTTCCACGATCGTGTGAAATGAACTCTGATAATGGCGGTTTTCGTTTATTTATCACCGGCTGACTAGAAAAAAGCCGAGAGCCGGCTAATCCATGCTGATTTGTTTGATGCTGAGCGGATGATGCTCGGAATAAAATTATCGCGCAATTTCCGTTTCGCGACTTTTCATTATGGGGTCGATAATTTTTTTTTTTTCTTAAATTTTTTTTTCTACATCCATTTGACGATTTTTTTTTTTTCATTTCCGGTCTGACGATTTCATCTTTCGAATAAAATTGGGTCAGACGGGTTAACTGACGTGGTGGAGGAGAATCGACCTTTGTGACCTTTGACTAATTCGAGATCAGGGCCAATATAACCTCAAATTTTTTCTTCAACTTTGACTAAATTATATTTTGCTAAAATTGAATAATCACATTGAGGAGCAATTAAATGGGTTTTAGGTTTATGATGAATATTTAACGATTTTTCATCAGGGGATTCCCAGTACGAGGATGCACAATTTTCTCGGCCACTTCAAGATGAGGTCATTAGGTAAACTAAAAATTGAAAAAATAAAATTCTTCCTTTTTTTTCTACCATTTGAATTAATAATTTTCCGAATAATTTTATTTTAATTAGCGTCTACGAGGTGTATGTCAAAGAGGAGGAAACTTTGGGCTCGGACGGTCGTAGCGATGCTTCTGTCGTTTCCGGAAGTACAGCAAGTACTTCCGGTGATTCATCCAGTACAGCAAATGAGAGTCAACTTATTCAAGTAATTGATCAGCTTTATTGCTCCTCATTGATCTTGTTGCAACTTTTAGCCACCTCCTTGCAGCAACTTTTAAATCCTTGTGGAAAAGAAATATATGCCAATAAGTCAAGACAAAGCTGTGATTTTCTTTATTGTCTCCGCCATAACCTCTGGTTTCCGCTTATACAATTAGAGTGAAGTGAAGCTTTTTTTTGTTTGGCTCCGGCATTTTTTAATTTTTTAAATTTTATTGACTCGGCCATATTTTGGTTTGGTTTCCGCCCTTATAAGTGGATTCAAGACAAAGCTGTGCTTTTTTTTATTGTCTCAGTTATATTTTGCTTTGGTTTCCGTGATTGTACTGAACTAAGCTGCTGCCTGTGGCGTCGCACACGCGTTAAATTCGATTCGGTCTTTCCAGTGTCTTGACTCTACTTATAGGGACTCTAGTTACGTGTAAATGGCATTTTACGAAAAACGATTACATTTGCTCGTCTTAGCGAAAGGGTTAAAGGTTATTGAGTATATCATATTTGCCACAAATAAAATCTATAAATAAAAAAAAATATATATATATTTCGCATATAATTTTTTTTTCCGTGGCGTCATGAACGAAATGACTCCAGCGAGCTATTTTCAAGGATGATTGTATGGATCTCGATGCTGAAATTGACTCGGAAATAATCAATGTTGATGGAACGGTGACAAAATTACTCGGCAAAGATTCTCTCAAGTACAAGGTCAACGATATAAATAATCATCATAATTATTTGCCAGCTCGTTGATAAATAATCATTGAATTAAAAAAAAAAATGAAAATTATTGTGTATTGTAATAAAGATGGTCGAGCAGAGCATAAATTCGGGGGATGAGCCCGGTATCGTCGTTTATCCGAATAATCAAACGATCAGTGAGCAAAATGGTAATTCCTCGTCAACTGGACCACGTCTCGTCGATAAGGATGATCCACGATCGAGACTCCATTTTGTCAAATATCTCAAGCGAGATGGGAAAACTCTAAAAATTTGGGAATGTGGAATTTGTGAGTAAAATTTGTTTAAATAATTTTATTAATTTTTTTAATTTTTATGGAGCCATGGAGAAAAAATTATTTTATCAGGTACAAAAGAATTTCGTCATCAGTACACACTCATGAGACATTTGCCAACTCACACGGACGAGAGAAATTTCAAGTGCGACGCTTGTGGCAAAGCTTTTCGTCAGTTATCAACTCTGAGCCAGCATAAGGCAATTCACAGCGATGCGAGGCCTTACATTTGTGAATTTTGCAAAAAAACTTTCAACAGGTGGGTCAAAGTTTATCGCGAGAAGCTTCAAAATAAAAAAAAAAAAAAACGATAATTTTGGAGAAAATCAGTCCCCACCTCGATACACCTCCCTCCTATTTTCCAGAGTTTCCACCCTGATATCCCATCGTAAAACTCACTCGGAGCACAAGCCACACAAGTGCCACGTGTGTGGCAAAGGATTTCATCAGAAAGGTTCGATCAGGGGATGGAAAAAAAAACAAAAAAAAACCCCTCACAAGATCCTTGATTCTTTCTTTCTATCGTCCTCGCCTCTCCTTTTTCTTCTCGGCAAAATTTTAATTAATAATAAGAAAAAAAAATTATAACGAGAGAAAAAAAAAAATTTACAAAAAACTTGATGAATTTTTCACAGGTAATTTGAGGAATCACGTGTTCACTCATACAAACGAGAGACCATACAAGTGTGAATTGTGCGGAAAGGGATTCAATCAAATGTCAAATCTCGTTTGTCACAAAATCAAGGCTCACGCTCATACGGAAAAAGGTCAATACTCTTGTGGCTTATGCGGCAAGGAATTTCCACGAAGATTTGCACTGAGATCCCACGAGGAATACAAGCACGGTATCAAATATCGTAATCCAGGTGGAATTTCGAGAGACCAGAAACTGGCTGGTGGTATCAAGAATTCTACTTCAACTTCAACTTGTACGAGTGCAGCTGCCTCAAACACCTCGAGCACTTGCACGAGCTCAACCCCCTCGACCATCATTTCAAACACGAGTACGAGGACCCCGAGCATTGCCAGCAACGGACCGAGCGTCATGCGGAAGTACGTTGAGAATTTCGATATTGGACTCGATATATTGTTCCGGTGAATTGCCTCCCCCATCTGCTCTCTCTCTCTCTTTCTGCCCCTCCATCTCTCTCTCTCGGTGCACCTCTCGTTGAATATCTCGAGGCGACCGCACACCCCTCTCGATCAATTTATCACGAACTGACCTGGAATTATTGGTATTATTGTTATTATTCATTCACGAAAGAGAGAGAGAGAGAATTTGGCAAGACGATATTCGAGTTGCCAATATAGAAAAATTCTTGGAATATTCACCCACTGAATTTTGCTAGTCAATCGAGTAAATTTTCATCCCCTATTCGACTTTGTTTTTTTTTTTTTTCTTTATATAGGAAAAATGTTAGAATAGTCGAGTTGCCAAATGGTGAACGTAGCGAGGGATTAGTGGAAATTGGACAAAATCAAACGGTAGGTGAAAAAAAACCAAAAGAAATGAAAAGAAAATCGATTATTTAACAAGGGGGATGATTTGAAATGATAATTTTACAATCAGGAATACACGGATAGCATCGTCGTGGATAAAATTGATACCAAAGCTCTCGATAATGCAATTCTTCAGGGACAAACGCCATTTGCTCTTCTCAAGCCAGTAAAAGGAATTCCCGTATTGGTCAAAGTATCTTCGGCTGGACCTCACAAGCATGTAATATTCTTTTTATTCAAACGTAATTTTTTGGCTCACTTTTTTTGTTTTTTTTTTCATCCACGAATGATATTTGACCAGCTCCTGACACCGGCAACTGCCGATGACCTTCGTATGGTTGGAAAAATTAGCCTGAGCCCAACACTCACAGCCGATCCTGAGGGTGTCAAAGCCCTTCAGATAAAAGTTCCTGTTGTCGCGACGGTAACTCAGCATCTCGATGATAATGGCAAGCAAAGTTTTGCGATCGAGGCACCTGGACCGGACCAGGATCAAGGTGACAATAATTTGTAAAAAAAAAAAAAAAAAAAAACCGAGCGCCGAGGGCTCAATTTCGGTTTCAATGAGAGGAAGTTTTGCAAGGGGCAGGAAGAATTTGTACTATTTTTTACTCCCAAAGTCCACAAACATGGCCGATTTTTTCATGTCTCTGGAATTCTGGATAAAAATTATTTTCCGGATATCCTATACCGACATGGCCTATAAAATCGTTAATTATTCAACGGATAAGTTTATCTGTGAGAAAAAAATCTCGGTGAATATATTAAATAATATTTAAAAGTTTTTCTGGAAGCCCCACTGGTGCCTCAGGTGTTAATTTCATCCTAGTAGATTTTTTTTTTCAGCATTTTCCATAAAATGAATAAATTTTAATCGAAAAATTTCAACGAATAGATGAAAAAAAAAATAATTGATATTATTTTTGTCGAATTAATTGCAGAGAGTCTCGTTGCTTCGTTGGATTCTCATTTTCCATTTCAAGATAGCGATTCGTCGCTTCGACTTCACAGTGCTGGTTCGATTTGTATCAACGAGCGTCGAAATTCTTCAGAATTTGATGGAAATAAAACAGCAACAGCAACAACAATAACCGAAACAACAACAACAACAACAGGAGAGGCAAATTATCAATCTGACGATTGCAGCGAACTTTTAGAATTGGCTGCGCAGGGAGGAATACAATTTGTTCGTGCAACTGAGGATGGACGTTACGAAGTGATGAGTAACAGCGAGGCCCGAGAATTAATGGCACAAAATTCTCACGATGTGACTATTCTCGATGGCGAAGATGCCGATGCATTAAATATCGTTGATTCTCGAATAAGCGAAACGACAAATTGCATACAGGAAGATTTAATGATTGACGATCCTGAGAGTCAAATAATGGTACTCGATTCATTGACAAATGGCCAAAAATCAATTGGATTAGAAGGAATTGAAATATTCGAGGAGAAAGATATTCGAATTCTCGATCCAAAAAATCTCGACGATCGTATGATTGATGGTATGACATTTTTATCACAAATGAAAATTGATGATTTAATTCTCGTCCCAGGTAAATCTACGATCAATAATAATAATAATAATAACGTAATCGAGGATATTGCCGGTTGTACAATATCAATTGGCAGTCCTGTAAGTTGTGAATTATCAGGAATTCTTGGCCAAAGAAATGAGGCTGCGTCACTTGTAAATAATAATTTTAATGGCCAGCAATCGATAAATATGAATTCGTTACTTGGCAAAAGTCAAGCTCAACAACAATCAATTATAAATGAAACGATGAATTATTTGAGAAATTGTCCAGCTCGTAATATCTCTGAGGAATTAAATATTTTGAATAATGATAACGAGACAATTTCAATGATTACGTCGGAAAATCATCAACGTCAGCAGCAGCAGCAGCAACATTACAATGGAAAAATAAGATTTAATGATTTTGAGGAAATTATTGATAATGATGAAGAATTAAATATTTTGTCAATTGGCCATCATCATCATCATCATCATCATCATCATCATCGAGCTCATATTAATTCATCGTCGCGTATCTCTGATTATTATCGTGTCAATGAGACACGTAATTATTGGGATAATCAGAGAAACATACCAAGCTTTGGAGAGGTCAAGATTTTAGGACCAAAAATAAATAATGAAGATTCAACATTGGAGAATAATAATTCATCAATACAATTGCAAGATATAAGAATTCTTGGCAGTTATGAGCAATATTTAAACTCTTCGGCTTTTTGCCAACAGCACGAAGAATTAACGAAAAATCATAACATCGATGAAAATTTGACAATTGGACGAAAGGAGGTCAAGATACTTGGTAAAAAATTGGAATGTGGCTTTTTTGATAATAACGAGGATGGTAAATTGGTGAAAATTGATTCTCAAGAAACGGATTTACGCAGGCGAATGGTAAGCGACCCTTGGGAGGAATCCTGGATTGAAAATAATCCTTCCATTAGTCAATATAATGAGGTTAAAAAAATTTACGATGACGATAATGAGAATGACATTACTTACGCTGACTTGATTGATTCTTGAATGATGGACGTGAAAAAAAAAAAAAACTTGAACTAAAAAATTGCTAATAACGCTTTTTTTTCTCTCTTCTCCCTTTTTTCCCATCCAAAGGTCCTCTCAACGATAATCCCGAGAGATTCTCCACGTTCCCCTACCCCAAATTCACCGGAAGTCATCGAGCACACTTCTTCACTCTCATCGTCCAAAGGAGGCATCGATTTTCTCCTTCAAGTAAACTAAATTAAAACAAATTTAAAAGAAAAAAGTGAAACCAAAATTCACTGCTAGATGAACAAAAAAAAAAATTTAACCTCCCAGACTTGCAGTCCTGATTTTCTCAAATTCGACAAATCTCAACGTCCCAACGAGAGTCCCGAACGATCCGGATACGAGCAAAATGAGACACGAGACGAACGTCATGATTTCGAACAACTGGCCGAATTTGATTGAAGAAAAAACAACGGACGAATTACGAAGAAGAAGAAGAAGAAGGAAAAAAAAAGTGTCGATCGCCTTTGATTGTCAATTTTCAACAATCAATTTATTGGAATTTTTCCAGCTTGTTGGAATTTTTACTTTTCTCTAGGATATAAAAAAAAAAACAAAAAAAAAATGTTTAAGAGAATACACGATTCGCAAAACCCAAAACCTTACAAAACAAAAGCTTTTTCATTCATTTGTTATTTACTTTTATCGAAAAATTTATCACGTCTTGATTCGCGGCGCCACCACCTTCGAACACGAATCTATCGGCCAGTTTACATTTAATCTGCGAGAGAGATTGAATTTTCTAAAACGAGCTTTGAATTTCGAACGTTTGAATTTACGAACAAAAGCTCGAAGAATATTTCTCTTGGAAAAAATAAAAAATTAAGTCTCGAATTTTGTTTTTTTAATCAAAGTTTCGCCTCTTTGATCCTCTCTGGCTGGTTTATAAATAAATTCAATAACCCTCAAGCCCTTCCGGATTATTTTTCTCGTGCCTCGTTGGATGATCCAAAATTTCCGATGAAATCCAAGTGAAAAAAAAGTTTGTCGAATTATTTTTCGTGGCAATTTCGAAGATGTAAGTAGAATTATTATTATTATTATTGTATCGTGTTTCTCGTCAAGAGTTTGCATCAAATTGTTTTTAATTTTTACGAAAGAGAGAGAGAGAGATAGAGCGAGCGAGCGGAATAATAAACTCTCCAAAGAACCGTGAGAAGAATGACGTTAACGACTCGACTCTGAGAGAGAGACTTATCGATACACTTTTGGCCAAACAAAAGCTCTCCGACACATGAGAAAACTTTCTCACGTGCTGTGAGCAGATTTTACAAACCTCTCCCCTTCTCCCAACCCTTAAAAAAAAAGCGATAATAATTGTTTTTGCTTTTTTTAAACTCGTTTTTTTTCTACTTCATTGAGGAAAAGTCGAAATAGGTGCTTTTGTTTGTTTTTTTTTTTTTTTTTTTTCCGGTACGAGAGGAGAAAAATAGCGAGTGTGGTCTGACTATCAATTATTTGGGGGAATTAATGCCTTTTGATAAGAAAATTAAACGGCCACTTGTGTGCTGTAATCTTGAAATCTATATATATATATATATATATAAAATACAAAATAATGATTTTGTTTTTTTTTTTTTTTTTTTCGAGCATTTTATCTCGTCGTTATTTATCGCGGTAAAAGACAATTCGTATACTGAGCTCAGTACCCTGATGAAAAATTTCCACAGAGAGCTTCTATACTTTGGTTTATAATAATAACTTTGAGATAAAAATATACAATTATTTAATTTTTATTGGAGATAAACTTTTTATCATATATTTTCATCCTACTCAACACTAACCTTTTACCAATACATCGTAGCAAGATTTAAACAAAAACTAGACAATTTTCAATTATTATTGGAAAAGAATGTGCAATGATTTCCACTGTCTTTGTATTTCACGTCAACTTGTGAAAATCTTCGTGTCAAGGTTCTGCGTGCATCATCACACATGAATAATAATAATAAATATGCAGCTATGTTAAAAATAGAGTATCTAAGTAAATATTTAACGGATTATCACGAACCGTATTATTATTGTATTATTCATCGGATATTAAATAACATTTATATATATTTTGACAATAAATAATATCATTGGCATTGCCCACGATCGAATTTTATTATTATATTTAATATATATTGAGGATAATGTTGAAAAAGAAAAACAACACGACTGGGACTCGAACGCACAAACTCCAGATAATATAAGTTACGAGCTATTTTTTCAAATTGAAATTTTCTCATAGACCATTGCGTATCTACAGCCAATACACTAGCATAGTACCTAACTATTACTCTGGAAAAGCTGATGGTTTCAAATCCGCGCTGTCAACTAGTCGCCCCAAAGTGGCTTTAATTCGTGTTCTCCATCGAACACGACCAGGCCCAAGTTGAAGGTCAAGATTGAGATCTAAAAGTATAATTCCATTAGAAATTCGATTTAAATAAAAGTAATTGAAATGCATTTGGTATATGGAAGGAAGAAAAAAATTATAAATCTCAAATTGAAATATGGAGATGTTTTGCTGGTTGAAAAAAAAATGATAAAAGGAGTATAGATGAGGCTGCGAATAACGAATAAGCATGCTTCATATTATTTAAACAAACTCACGTAAACGAACGTCGGCAATCCGATCTTGTGAAAGTGCCAGGCTTCGAATGAAATCCCCGAGTGTTCGTTCAGATACATCCCTGCCTCCACCTCTTCCTGGTCATAAAAATCCTTGTAACATTTAACTTTTTCTAAAATTTTTTTTCCTTGAAAAATTAAAAAAAAACGAGAAGCACAGAATATGCGTACGTAAACGTTGGTAGAGTGTATTAATTCTGGATCCGTTGTTATTATCCACATTGCGAAATCGACGGACTGTAAAAAAATATAAATTGTACGCATCGCCTGTCGCATATGAAAAAAAAAAAAAAGAAAAAATTGCTGTCACAATATAGATATATATTAGAGGTTGTGGGAATAGCGTTCGAATCGAATCGAATTTTTAACTCGTCGGCATCATTATTGTTTTTGTGTTCGCGAATCGTTATGAAAATGTACTCAAATTCCCGTCGAGTTTACCCTCTCGGTGGTGATTATATACACAATCAGCATTCTTAAAAGCGGGATAACAATGCTGAATTTTAGTTATTTGCCGAAAAATATTCTATTCTATCTATGAATCCCGAACGGCAAATTGTTCGGAATGCTTTTTTCGCCAAACGTGTAAACAAAAAAATCAGATCAATACACAAAAAATTGTGAGTTGGATTTATCAAAAATATTTTCTTCATTTAAACTCCGATCTTTTTATATGATAATCGTCAAAGTATTTCGAGCAATCACCCCTTTGGAATTTGCATGCGATGTTTTTTCTTGTTGTTTATTATACCAAACGTTGAAAAAAAAAAACTTGTAACGTTCTTTAAGTTACGACAAAATCATCCAACTGCTCGAAATATCTCGAATTAATCGATTCGAATTTCAAATCGAATTCACTATTCGATTCGATTCGCTTATTTTTTCCTTAATAATATCGCAGCATCTTGCGGCGGCGGCATGTGCCGCATAATAGACGTATATCATAAGATGGTTAATAACCTCCGAAGGAATCACGTGACATAACCAGCAGAGGATATAAAGTCCCGTTGAGGCTCGAAATGCGTCTATGCAACCCCAAATCAGAGACACGTGCAAATAATGCATTTGAATAAGTTTTACACCGAAGAGGAACAGCCATATGGGTTCGTAGAGCCATACGAATAACTCGAAGAAATGCACTTCGGCCAACGATTCCGTGGCACTGGTCAGTGTCGAGTGAAGATAAACGAGATCATGGATGTGTACGTAGCGCCTGTTAGTTGCCATATTGCCTTGGAGCCTCCATTTGTCTTTCGGTAAAACGATTTCGTTGAGATGTTTGTAACGTTCGTACAAAAGATGGCCAATCATATAAAATTTGAGGCGGGCGAGCTGGTTCACCATGTTTATGATCATTTCCGCATACTCGCGTAATTGATCATACCAAGTAAGATTTAGGAGAATTATAGTACAAATTTGTGCTAGCGTGGACAAAATCATTGGGGCAATTAGCAAGAGCCAGGCAAATAAAAAATTATCCTTTCGTGCGACTCCGATTTCCTTGACTTTACGATCATATTGGCTGAGACTCTCGATTATCTGCAAACGAAAACAATACATATAAATATATATACCAGGGGCTAAGCACCCCTGCGCACTTTCCGCCAATCCCCCGCTCCGCGTGTGCAGTGAATCCGCCCGTGTACGTCGGGCGGATGCTCGGGTTCAAATCGGACACCCGGTATATAAGCTCCAATTCCGATATATTTTAAAGAGGATATTAGGAGATTTTAGAGCTGTGCGGATAATTGAAAAACGCGTCCGATAATTCGATAATTTTTCGAACAGTTTGACGATTTGGTCTAATAATTATAATATTGTAGAAAAATCTTATCTTTTTTTTTTTTGATAATAATCTCGTAACATGGAAACAATTAATGAAATAATTTGGTCTTTAAGATAATTTGTACGCGTGTTGCATTATAATTTTCAATATAACTTGAAGGACGCTGCAAGTTTCTATTGCACGTGGTAAAAAAAACAACAACATTGTATTCAAATTCGAAAGGAGCGATTGTTCGAAATACTTTTACGATCATAAAATAACATCGGAGTTTAAATGAAGCAAATATTTTTAAAAAATCCAACTGACGCTATTCTTTTAATACCAATATGATTTTTTTGACATGAGACCCGAAAAACATTCCGAACAATCTGGTATTCGGAATTCGTCATGGAGTATTTTTCCCCAAATTACATAAATTCACTACTTTGTTCCTCCCCTTTTAAAAATGCTGACGGTATATATATATATATATATATATAATCACCACCGAAAGTTAAAACAAACAAAAAAATAATTATGCCGATGAGTAAAAATACCAAGTGTTCGAAAATTATCGAATTATTCAATTAGAATTTTGAATCAAATTGACTATTCGAACTCTATTAGCACCCCACTAATCACATATTTAAACAACAAAATTCCTTTGGTGGACTTGAGGCAGACGAATTATTACACAAAATCTCACACGATATTGATACAAACCTTAATTCCAGTCTGTGCGTTGGTAAATTCTCGATAAACCTCAATTGCCGTTATGATGAGGTTTCCAGTCAATTTCAATATCATCAGAAATAAGGGATTGAACATTTCGCCGATGTCGTAGTTGTCATGAAGTTCCTTGGAATAAATCGCAATCACGTACATGGTGACCAGCGAACAAACAATCACAAGAGAAATGCAAGAGATTCGTCTCAAGCGTCCTTCCTCTCTCGTCAATTTTTCTCCGTCTAATCTGCATTGGAACAATCCCAATCCCTTGCCGATCAAGACGAGAATCCGAAATTTTTGAAAAATCCTTTGCAGGGTTCCTCTTTCATCCGCCATTATTCTTCCTTGAGTCAATCTTAATCTTTCTATCGCATCCTTAATCTCCCTTTTATTCTTATATTTCGTCACTAACGTCGCACTTTTTATTATTCACTACGCACCGCGCGCGATATGTCGACCGTTGAAAAGTCCGAGTATAACTGCCACGCAGTGGAAGGGTAAAAATTTTTTTCCACGTAAGCGCGATGCCGGCTGCTAACACACTGTTGCATCCCTACAATACGACCATCATATACATATATATATAGTTGGTGTCCACGTCAGAGACAAACGTGGCTCTAAAATATTATCCTCGGTGTAAATAAGCTGCTCGTGCCATCGGCGTTTATTTACTGCGCGCAGTAAAACATCCTTCGCTACAATACTATCTTTTCAATCAAACTTCGCTCTTTTCCCGTACAGTACGACGCTCGTTTACTGTGGCTTTCGATAAGTTTCTTATAAAAAGTAAAAAAATTAAAATTAAAAAAAAAATCCCGACTACGAAAAATTCAATCGCATGATATGATTTAAAAAAAGGCTTAAATAATATTCAGTATTATAAGAATAATTATAAATGTTAATGAATTATTATAAAAATTTATTCATCATTACTACACTCAAGTGACGCCCTCCGATCAGACAAACGAAGGGGGAGGGTATGAAATTATTTACTACCCCTTATTTCGCTCTCCTATTTTTTTTTTTTACTTTATTTTCGTCAGTCGACGAAATTCGTTTCATTTTCCTTTATTTAGAATTTATTTAGAAAAATTTCATTTAATCAAATCCATGAATTCAACATCTTTACATTAAATTAAAAATTAAAAAACAAAAACGATGGAATGTTACGCTTTTTTTTTCGCAGGGTCAAGGGTGGTTTCAACCCCTCAAATTATTTGTTTTTTTTTTTTTCAATCACATTCGGTCAAGTCGTATAAAAAAAACTTTTTCTCTCTCTCTCTCCCCATCCCAGGGGAGGGGGTTGACACTTATCGAGAAGTTCCCAGAGTACTAGAGACTTTTCACGGTCATTTCCGTTTTTATCTTCGTGGGAAAATCGACCAACGAATATATTCTGGATGAAAAAAATAAAATAAAGTGTTTGTATAATTATTACATCGATGAGTTGTCATTTGACATCTCGAATGATATTTGCCCTCGTTATTTCCCATCGATGTTGACCACCTGACAAACACACGATAAATAAAGAAGAATTTATTTACTATTCGTTATTTCGCTCTTCTTCTTTTTTTTTTTTTCACGTTATTTTCGTCACTCGACGAAATTTTTCCTTTATTTAGAATTTATTTTGAAAAAAAAATTATTTACAAACTTTTTAACGTAAAAAAAAAATATATATAAAATTATTTTAAAAAAACGATGGAATATTACGCTTTTTTTCAGAGGGTCAAGGGTCGTTTCTACCCCTCAATTTTTTTTTTTTTAATCATTCGGTCAAGTATAAAAATAACTCTCTCTCTCTCTCTCTCTCTCTCTCTCTCTCTCTCTCTCTCTCTCTCTCTCCGTCCATCCCAGGGGAGGGGGTTGACGCTTCAAGAGTTGCTCCAGAGAGTACTGGAGAATTTTCACGGTTATTTCCGTTCCTTTATCGGCCCACGCCAATGAATTTAACGAAGCAATGTAAACGTTCCAAGTTCGAGTGCCCGCCTCTCTGTCATTGTCGAGGTCATTACGAGACACAGTTTGCCCATTAAAATTAATCAATAAAACACTCGATTTATTGAGTTATTTATTGCGTCGTCTCTGCCGAGGTAGAAAAATATAATTCTCGAGTTTTCGGTCAAAACGACCAGCGTTTTATTATATAATTATATATACTCTTAAAATTTTATCCTTTTTCCTAAAAAAAAAAAAAAAAAAGAATTTCACTCAACCGAGAATTATCATTTTAATTTACTTTGGGACAAAAATACTTGATGAAGTTTTAAATAATTTCGAGCTTACAACTTCAATTTATAATTCATAGAATTTTTCATATATATATATATATATATATATATATATTAAACGGAAGCAAGCGAGCAGAATGACGAGAGAGAAAGAGAGAGCGAGAGAAATTTTAGCAGAAAGTGCGAGAACCACCAGAACACCAGATGGTAACTTTAATAAGTCAAATTAAATTGGATTAAAAAGATGTGCTGCCCCCCCCCCTCTCTCTCTCTCTCTCATTCGTTGTGCGATTAAGGATTTGGAATATTATAACAGAATTTTCACGTCCTCGAGGTTTAATGCACGAGAATGTTAACTCGTAACAGCTGTCCAAGAGAGAGAGAGAGAAATAGAGAAAAAAAGGAAAGAGAAGCTTTTCGACGAAAGAGAGAAAAATATGTTTAAATCCTGACATGCCAAGCTCCGAGTATTTTAAGTACTTTTTCGATAATCCTTTCCTCTCTCTCTCTCTCTCTCTCTCTCTCTCTCTCTCTCTCTCTCTCACTTACAATGCTCTCGCGACAATGAGAGACGAGAGAATATGATTTTGAAATGTCAACCAGAAAAAGAACTTAAATGTCTCGATTATTTTACGAGATTATCTCGTATGTCATCTCAAATCGTTCTTCATCGTTCCTTTGTCATTAAATTAAATCATTCGTGAAATGCTAGCCTCGTGATGAATCTTGATTCTAACGATATAGTTGGAGCAAGATTTAATCTCACAGAGAGAAGAGGACATGGTGAATGAAGAAGGAGCAGAATTAAATTTGGAAAAAACGTAAAATTTAATTAAATTTACAAGTAAGGTAAAATTTAAATTAAATTTAGAAGAAAGATAAAATTAAATTAAATTTAGAAGAAAGATAAAATTAATATTAAATTTAGAAAAAAGGTAAAATTAATATTAAATTTAGAAAAAAGGTAAAATTAATATTAAATTTGGAAAAAACGTAAAATTTAATTAAATTTAGAAGAAAGATAAAATTAATATTATATTTAGAAGAAACGTAAAATTAATATTATATTTAGAAGAAACGTAAAATTAATATTATATTTAGAAAAAAGGTAAAATTAATATTAAATTTAGAAAAAAGGTAAAATTAATATTAAATTTGGAAAAAACATAAAATTTAATTAAATTTAGAAGAAAGATAAAATTAATATTATATTTAGAAGAAACGTAAAATTAATATTAAATTTAGAAGAAACGTAAAATTAATATTAAATTTAGAAAAAAGGTAAAATTAATATTAAATTTAGAAGAAACGTAAAATTAATATTAAATTTAGAAAAAAGGGTAAAATTACATCAACGTTTCACCCCAAACGTCCCGATCAGTTATTTTATCTGATATGAGAATTGTTTCACTGCCAATTTTATATTTCACCCATATATTGAACTGGAATAAAAGAATGATATTTTAACAAAACAAAACGCCCCCATAGAATTTTATGGGCTTAATTAGCAGAACATTCACTGTTGATTGAATTATCTCTGGCAATGAATACGTCCAAAATCGCGCTCGTTTATTTTTGCCCACTTCGTATTATTCTATAAAAAAAAAATCCCATTTCATTGTTAACGATTAAACAAAAGAGTATAATATAGCTGGGGTGCTGATTTTTTTTTCTCATATGAAATAAAAATTCTTCGAGCCATCGACGAGTATCTAACGAGAAAACGAGTATTATATTTCCTGCTATAAAAAAAAAAACAAATTAAATACGAGCTTTTCCACATGTTTCAGTATTAAAAAAAAATATATAAAAAATAAAAGTCTCGACAATGGAATCCCATAAAGAAAGTTTCTACATCATATACGCCAATTACAATCGTAAAAAAAAAAGAAAACAAATTTCCCAACATTTTCTATAACAATATTCTCGTTATTATTTCATCGTTAAATAATAATAATATTTTTTGAGCAAATAGGGCAATCAATGGATTATCCATAAGCCATGATTATTGTTGCTACACGATAATATCCTATTACGATCAGAAGCGACCAATTTTTCTACCCTTATTTTTTTCTTTTGCTTTTCTTGGCAATTTTTTCAACACACAGAAATTGTATGGATAAAACCACGAGGTATCTTCCAATTCCCCAATGCACTTTATTCAACTCTGTATACTCGATGAGTGCAATGTGTTGTGTGTCATGTTCTCCCTCTCTCTCTCTTTCTCGATCCATTCCCACGTTGCCTATATATATATATAAATAATATAAATATATATATATGTATATATATATATATATATATATATATAAAATAAATATATATAGAGATAGAGAGAAAATGGAAGGTTGCATATATTCCCAAGTGTCTCCCTCACAGACATGAGCACCATCTTGGAATGAAAAACTTATGAGAAAAATCAAATTCTTCAATTTAACAAAAAATGACTTGTTCCATTTCCAATATTGCACACACACACATACGGGGGAGGAAATTTTTTGAATTGACCAGCAAAATATCTTGACGCGAATATGTTTTGTGGGGAGTTCACCTGACGTCCCTCGGGGGTTCTGGGTGTTTCTCCTCTTCTTCCTCCCCCTCTTATCTTCCTGCGAAGAGGGGAGAGGGGGAATAAAATGTTGGCGATGGAGAGGAAGAATATATATATATTCCTCCCTCTTCCTTTCTCTCTCTCTCTCTCTCTCTCTCTCTCTCTATATATATATATATATATATATATATCGAATGAAGAAAAGTCGGAGAGAAGAGTCTGGGACCTCTCACGGAAAATCAAGGCTGGCTCTCCGTGTCTGACTCGTCTCTGGTGTGCGTTTTCCTCACATTTCTTATATATATATATATATACAGTATAGCAACGGACGAGTACATAGCAATTGCTGCTATAACCCCTGTTGCTAGTGCATTGCAACATTTCTATGTATATATAGATATATATATACACACACACACACATATATATATACATATATATGTATATATATATGTATGTCAGTGCACCGCTACATTTATATATACATTTACAAGGCACAAATGGTGTTGGTGGGGTATAGCGTGTAGCGCTCGGGCTGCTTTTCCTGCTTGGTACTCGAGGCGCATCAGATAAATTTTCAATCGGGCAAATTCTGAAAGGGCGGTCTCTCGTTCACCGGGCGAACAAGTTTAAAAATCGATGCAGTCTCGCATTGGTTGCACTCTGCTTCCTTCAGCCCCAACTTTCTCTCTCTCTCTCTCTCTCTCTCTCTCTCTCTCTCTCAGTTTTTCTCCTTGCGGATATTCCATCTCACCCAAAAGTGTACTATATGTCTCTCGTATGGGCTTGTGTGTCGATACATATATATATATGTATATATATATATATATATATATATATATATATATATATATATATGTATATGTATATGTATATGTATATGTATATGTATATGTATATGTATATGTATATGTATATGTATATGTATATGTATATGTATATGTATATGTATATGTATATGTATATGTATATGTATATGTATATGTATATGTATATGTATATGTATATGTATATGTATATGTATATGTATATGTATATGTATATGTATATGTATATGTATATGTATATGTATATGTATATGTATATGTATATGTATATGTATATGTATATGTATATGTATATGTATATGTATATGTATATGTATATGTATATGTATATATATATATATATATATATATATATATATATGTATATATATATATGTATATATATATGTATGTATATATATATATATATATATATATATATATATATATATATATATATATATATACACACACATATGTGTGTGTGTGTGTGTGACACGAGCTGGGGTGGTTTTGACACGCGGGGATGGCGAGAAAGCTGAGGGAATCGAGTACAGTGCGAGGGGTAGAAAGAGAGAGAGAGAGAGAGAGAGAGAGAGAGAGAGGAAAAGCTCGTGAATAGGAAAAGTACGTGCTCGGGAAAGGTGTGTACAGTGTAGGTGGCCAGGTATGTCGTTCCATACAGCATAAAGAGCAGCAGCACAGACCGATTCGCAGTAGCGTGTGCGCGCCAATAGTCGAGAGACGAGTTGAGGAAAAAGCTCTCTCTCTCTCTCTCTCTATCTTGGCCGCGCGCGCGTGTGCCATTGGAATGGCGAGGTTGAAGCAAGGACTCAAATTTAGAATGCGGTGCACGTCGACGCTAAAACGCCCCCATGATTCAATTCGCATCAGGCGAAGGTACCTCCCCTCCCCCTCCCCCTCCCCTCTCCTTGCAACCCTTCCCCTTCCTTTTTCTTGCCTCGCCGCCACATGAAAAGCCTCTGGCAGCCTTCACGACCCCCCCCCCCCTCTCTCTCTCTCTCTCTCTCTCTGTACACGCTGCCTGCTTCATCTTATTCTTCACGTTTTTCCTCAGCTTATCCAACGAGAGACTCACACCCATTGTCTCTCGATACTTGATCCATCACTACTACCATTTTAGTGCTATATATAGAGCTTCCCTTGTTTTTTATTTATTTTTTTGCTTCTTCTTCTTCTTCTTCTTCTTCTGACATAAATTATTACGAGCCAATAGGCCCGAGAGAGATTTTGTATTGTATATAGAAGAGAAATATATATATATATATATATATATATACATTTAGAGAGAGAGAGAGACTGCCTTGTATATAAGAGAGTTATATATATATATATTGTACTTGCCAGTCTGTCGTGAAAACGCAAGTTTTTTATCCGATAAACTTTTTTAACGAGGTGCCGATAGAACGATGAATCGAAAAATATCGGAGAGAAAAAAAAATTATAAACTTTTTCTATTCATCTGTATATATATATATATATATATATATATATAAATGTATATCTTAGCCGCAACGACCCCATCAAGGAACGCGAGACCTTTGCTCGAGTCCGAATTGATTCTGGCTCTGAATGGGAGAAAATTTCCTCCCCGCCTCACCATCCCCCACCCAGCCCCTCCACCGCACCCCGATGGACCGTGTGAATGGAATGAGAGACAAAGTATTTTTTTTTTTATTCCCTCCAACTTTTCGTAAGATGGCAAATTTACCCTGAGACTCGTTTCCTGCTTTTAAAATTATTGACATTTCGAGGGCAATTTTTTTTTTTTCTCCTCTCATCTGACTATTTGTCCCTTTCGTTGTTTTTTTTTTTTTTTTTTCTTATTTCGAAAAGTTTGAAATGTCTGTGGTGAAAAAAAGGGTCAGAGGGCTAACCCACACAGGACACGAAAAGCTTATGGCCGATCGTCATTTTTATCGCCATAGTGGTTCTATATATATATATATATGCGAGACTCAGTCCAGGGGAGGTCGTGGGGCAGTTACATTTGACCCCCTTCGACCCTCAATGCGCCCACGTTTTATTCGTCTCCTTTTTGCACGATTGCTCATAATCAATAACCGACCGTCTCAAGACTTTTCCAGTCACGTAAGTCACCGAGACAGATAGACAGAGAGAGAGAAAAAAAAAGGAAAGAGAGAGAGAGAGAGAGAGAGAGTAGGCTGCAGAGGGAATCTTGAAGGAAAAAAGCTAGAAAGTTAATTTTCTCTCTCACTCCGGGAAAAACTCTCGAAATTGTCAAGAGCAAAAAAAAAATAAGGCCTGGAAGACGAGATCGTATTTTCGTGAGCTCGAAGAAACGGTGAATCTTCCATAATTAATGGAGTCTGGAAATAGGCAAACACAAAAAAAAACGATGAAACTAACTGGGAGGTGGGAGGTTGGGGGTTGGTTAGAGAGCCCTTCCGTGTTTGTGAGAGGGACGGGTCGCTATATATATATATATATATATATATATATGTATATATAAGAACGGAAGCGACAGATAGTCAGAGAGTCGCGAGGACGTTTATCAAATGTTTTCTCAAGCTTTTGGACCTCGACACACAATGCCAGAAATTCTGCTCTCTTGCCTCTCTCTGTCCAGTGACGACAAATTGGCCAGAAGCGAGGAGACAAAAAGCGACATGCTTCTCTGCGCAGAGGGGTTGAAAGATCAACGAGGGAATGATGCTTGGGGGGGTTGAGAGAGAGTTTCACCAGCTTTCGCTATTTAGAGGGTGACCGCACGTGTGTGTGAGAGAGAGGAGGAGGGAGAGAGAGAGAGAGAGAGAGCTTTCACGTTTTCCTCTGCCACCACACGTTGTGCCACTTGTGCCTGACGTTGACCTCACACACTTTTTGTCAACCTCGCTCGCTCTCCACCCCCATTTATCCTCTGACCAAATTTTTTTTTTTTCCACCCCTAAAATTTTCTCGTACACGACTAAATCTTCTTCTCTTGAGACTCTTCATCAAGCTCTCTCCTATACTGATGAAAATGAATCATGTGCTCGAAAATTATAGCTTGAATTTTCAGTCGTATACAAAGTTCAAACTCGAGCTTAATTTTCAATTTGAATTTGTGTCCTAAATTGGAAAAATTTCACCCCCATTTATAATTGCGTGTCTATGGGTGAAATGGGTTTTTTTGTTTTTGGGATTACTTTATTTTTATTTTTTTTGAATGAAAGGTCGAAGAGGAGGTCACGTGTGACCCGGACGAATATGCGCTTGCAAAGCTTAATAACGAGGGGGCGAAGGTCGTTGCGAAAGCTCGTCAGGAGAGCGGGAGAGTACGCGAGAGCCCGAGACAGAACATTCCAGCCCGACCACCGGTATACGCGGTTAGCACACCTGAGGGATTTTGAGTTATGGCCGGAACCGGTAGAGCTTCCACCTTCACTCTCCTCCTCCTCCTCCTCCTCCTCCTCCTCCTCCTCCTCCTCCTCCTCCTCCTCCTCCTCCTCCTCCTCCTCCACCTCCACCTCCTCCTCCTCCTCCTCCACCATCTCCTCCTCCTCCTCCTTCACCTCCACCTCCACCTCCACTCTCCTCCTCCTCCTCCTCCTCCTCCTCCTCCTCCTCCTCCTCTCTCCCCCTTCCTTCCATTCAGCCCCGATGGATCTCGCAGCTTTGCAGAGCTAATCTCAGGGTCTACATAGGTAATGGGAATCCGAGAGGCCAAATTTGCAGGACCAGATAGAGAGGGAGAGAGGGAGAGAGAGAGAGAGAGAGAGAGAGCAACGCCCGTGACTGCGTGTAAGAGAGAGATGAAGGTAGAGATAAAGACGGAGCGAGATAGAGAGGGAGGGAGAGAGAGAGCGAAAGAGGGGAGGGGGAGAGAGAGAGAGAGCGAAAGAGGGGAGGGGGAGAGAGAGAGAGAGAGAGAGAGAGTCCACACACTAAACATGTTTCGGGCGCCCACCCGCACCCTCCCTAATGTGGATGGTAAGCCATAACGTACGTTTAACTCGCGTAAGCCACATTAATTATTCCATACAACCAAAACTCAATTCTCCGGTTGCCCTCACTCTGTCTCTCGTCTCTCTTTCACGAGCGAAAATGCCCGCGTACTCCCATCAGGAAGGAAGGAAGGAAGGAAGGAAGGAAGGAGGGAGGGAGGGAGGGAGGGAAGGAAGGAAGGACGAAAGAAAGAAGAAGGAAGAATCGCAAAATCATTTTGTTCCCCTTTGAATATAATATGAGACACTGACAATGAGCTGACAATAATGTTACTTTAATTTTTTATCTTTATTTCTCCCTCTCTCCCCCTCCCCCTCCCCCCACCCCCTAAAAAAATATAATTACGAAAAAAATCAGAAAAATTTATAAATAATTGACGAGACGATCTTTGATATTTCATCATCGGAGTTTCATCCGGACACAGTCAGAGTTCTCGAAGCTTCGATAACTCAAAGTGGTTACATTATTTATTGGGGCTCCGATTATCTCTGCTTTTTTTTTTTCTCTTTTTTTTCTTGGGAAACGAGAATAAAAGTGATTTCTGGCTTGTTCTTCCTCTCCGTGTGTGTGTGTGTGTGTGTGTGTGTTTGTGTGGGGTGAGTCCAACTGTGTGTGTGTATGAGAGAGAGAGAGAGAGAGAGAGAGAGAGAGAGAGAGAGAGAGAGAGAGAAAGAGAGAGAGAGAAATCCTGAAAGTTTGGCAGAGGAAACGAAAAGTTGAAGCGGGCACGAGAGGGATGAATTTTGCTTCTATCTTTAGAGAAGAAGCAGAAGAAAAAAAAAAGGACCAAGAATGACGAGACAGGATTCCTCTCTCTCTCTCTCTCTTCTTGTATTGGCGCGTTCTGGATATACAAGATGCAGCTTTGCTTCTCTCTCAATCGAGCTTTCTCTCCCTCTCCCTCTCCATCACCCACCCTTATCGTGAGGGGGAGAGAGGACTAAGTGAAAAGTTTGTTGTATACTCGGGCAGTCTACCGCGGATGTATAAGGGACGGGCCGGACAGTGTGGGGTAGAAACCTAAAGAGAGTGAGAGAGAGAGAGAGAGAGGGGCAGGGGTTGGGGGTGGAGGTGAGGGGAGAGCGGATCTCACCACCCAAGCTAGTTCTTCTGGTGGTTGTGCAATGCCGCCCGTTGTGGTGGCTCCGGAACCAACAGAGCCAACCCCTCTATACTCGACACTTTAGTGCCGTTAAGTGGAGACCGAGAGTGAGAGAGTTTCGTTGAAAAGCATTCACGAGTGAATTCAACATTGAGGTTTGCTCGGTGTCGCAAAACTTTTGTAGAATTAGAAGCATCATCGCTCTCTCTCTCTCTCTCTCTCTCTCTTTCTCTTTCTAGCTATTTTTCTCTCTCTCCGTGTGTATTTAAAAAACTACCCCTATATATCATACTCTATAACGTAAGCTACATTTGTTAATATAATTTTGCTGAATCGAATGATCGACTTTGTAAAAATTTCTTTCATCAACCAAACAAACGAAATAGAGTGGAATTTTTTGAGTGCTTACTCATGTGACGATAAAATTGATTCAAATTAATGCGATCGAACTATAATGGTTTGTCGACGATTTTTCTCAAATTCATCGACGAATACGTCCATTTACCTTCCCTTGTCACGTAGAGCGAATATTAAAGCGAAAAGTCTTTCTCTCTCATTTTATTTTCTCCGCACAAAAAATAGCACAAAAAATAGGTATATATAAATTTTTTGTGCTGGTATAAATTTTGCATAAAATCTCGATTCAGAGTCCATTAAGTTTCAACGATAAAATCGGGTCTTCACTTAACGTATCCTCAAATTCGTATGTAAGTTTATATAAAATAAGAAATTATATGGAATGCTGCTAATATATTATGACTGACTTGAGTTTTTTCTTCTTATGCTTGCAAATAAATATTCGTAATATTAGAAATCGAGTTGTTAAATTCATTTTTATCCTCGCGATTCGCTACGATTAAAATCGATTTTTTTCATTCAGCTTTAATGATAATTGAAGCTTTTTTTTGTCGCGATTTGACTGTATATATAAAAAAATATATCGAATATATTTATCGACGAAAAGATCGATCTTTATATTTTCAAACTTGTCTCATTAACGTTCAATTTTACTGAAAATAAATTATTCTATTTATTCTTAAATAGCAAAACTCTGGCTGTTATGTGAGATTTGACTGTATATGAAAAATAGATATTGGATATATCGAATATATTTATCGACGAAAATTTCGATCTTTATATTTTCAAACTTGTCTCATTAACGTTCAATTTTACTGAAAATAAATTATTCTATTTATTCTTAAATAGCGAAACTCTGGCTGTTATGAGAGATTTGACTGTATGTGAAAAATAGATTTTGGATATATCGAATATATTTATCGACGAAAAGTTCGATCTTTATATTTTCAGGCTTGTCTCATTAACGTTCAATTATGCTGAAAATAAATGATTCTATTTATTCTTAAATGGTGCTAATATGAAGGATTTAGAATCGCGTTTAGTTAGCTAAACTCTGGCTGGATTGTCCCGCGAGTATGAAATAACGAGAAAAGGGCTCTCTGGTGCTTTTGAGCAGGGAAAAGCGGGCAGGCAGGCGTGGGAGAGAATCCAGAGGGTTGTTACCGTCACCAGTAACATACCACACACACACACACACAGCAGCTTCACCGACTCTATATTGCTTTTCCAACTCTGCCAAATCCGGGAATAAACCGCAGGGTATTCACACAGCTCGGGTAATAAAGACCAGACTCGCCTAATCACTAAAATCGAGTCTCTCACCCGTAAATCAAAATTCATCGAGGGTACATTTTGTTTTTTTTTTTTCTACACCAAATGTGTATTTGTTTTTATAGTAAAGAGAGCCCATATATTTGTTAATTTGCACGTGTCAATGTCCAAATTTATAAACTGACGGACAAACCACTTTAATTATAAAATTTCAGCCCTTTCCATTGCTCAATAAAATATTTTTAAACTTCGAAAAAACAAAAAAAATATTAAAAATGTTTTTAGACTTGACGATGATTTAGTTAAAAGTCTTAAAATATCATTATTTTTTCGAGTATAAAATATTAATTTCTTGACGTCGAGACGTTATCTTTTCATTATTGGCCTAAAAATAAAAATTCTAAAGCCAAGAATAATTTGTGCTAAATTTAACAACAATTTACACTCGATCTATATTAATCTATATATATATATATAGATATAAAAGACTCGCCTAATCACTAAAACCACTTTAATTATAAAATTTCAGCCCTTTCCATTGCTCAATAAAATATTTTAAAACTTGGAAAAAAACAAAAAAAATATTAAAAATGTTTTTAGACTTGACGACGATTTAGTTAAAAGTCTTAAAATATCATTATTTTTTAGAGTATAAAATATTAATTTCTTGACGTCGAGACGTTATCTTTTCATTATTGGCCTGAAAATAAGAATTCTAAAGCCAAGAATAATTTGTGCAAAATTTAACAACAATTTACACTCGATCTATATTAATATTATCTATATATAGATATAAAATAAGATGCCCTGACTGACTGAAACATGAAAACATGAAATTTGGGGAATATATTCCTTCTACGACGTAATAGGCATGAGAAGGGATGTTTCGAAATTCAACCCCTAAGAGGGTAAATTGTTTTCACGCTTATTGAACGCGTGCAAAGTCGCGAGCACCATTATATATATTATATGCACTTGGCAATTTCACGAATTTGTGGATTGTGATTTTGCACCCTTGTCCACATCCACCCAATTTTCTATTTATCTGCTTGAAAAAAATATCCTGGCCAATACGAATTACAGGCGTTTTTTTTTTTTTTTTTTAATATAAAAAAAAAGTTTGGCAAAAAAGTTTCGTTGGCACGAGACAAGCGCTGAAATCATTCCGATATTCGCTGTCACATGCGCGATTCACACTCAAATTAAATCTCATTGTCAACGAAGATGGAGCCAGTTGACCCATATAAAATCACGGTGAGCCAGTCATGCGTTGATTATATAAAATAATAACAATAATAATAATAATAATATAAATAATCACAACAACAATACTAAAACGAGTGATTGAACAAAATTTTATTAAATTAATATCAATTAAAAAATATTTGATCCCCTCGAGTGAGCTTGCGGGGTTGCGTTTGGTCGGCTGGAACGCCAAGTGACATTGATCAAACGAAATTTATCCGTGGGTGCAACCCACCCCTATCGGCCCTACCCTCTCCACCCCTGATGGAAACACATCCGCGTTCCAATAACGCGTGGTTGAAATATCGAAGGTTCACGCGCGACCACGAAGTGCGCTCAGAGCCCACGCAAAATTTAAACTCCACCCACAAACGGACACAAACATACACGAGGGAATATAGAGTGTACATTGAGTGTATATTTTGCACTCTGGACGTGTCGTTAAATCACACACGTGTCGTTGAAGATCATGATCCAATCGATCATACGAACGACGATGAGTCGAAATAACTGATCGAGGGGGCTTAAAAAATAAATAAAGAGAGAGCTAAAAAAAAAAGAGCGAGTGAAATAATTTCGTCAAAAAAGAAAAAATGTCGAGCAATTTTATAAACGTGATCAACGAGACATTTTCCAATGGGGGAAATATAAAGGGATGAAGGGGGGAGGGGAGGAAAAACGGTGAATAGAGTTGCGTAATCGAGAGGGTAATTATTTGCCACAGGGTATAATGGGCCCGTTGATATTGTCATAAGAATCGTCCACGAGCAATGGGGAAAATATATGGGGATGAATGGGGGAGGAGCGGAAAAACGGTGAATAGAGTTGCGTAATCGAGAGGGTAATTATTTGCCACAGGGTATAATGGGCCCGTTGATATTGTCATAACAATCGTCCACGAGCAATGGGGGAAATATATGGGGATGAAGGGGCGAGGAGAGGAAAAACGGTGAATAGAGTTGCGTAATCGAGAGGGTAATTATTTGCCACAGGGTATAATGGGCCCGTTGATATTGTCATAACAATCGTCCACGAGAAATGGGGGAAATACATGGGGATGAAGGGGGGAGGAGAGGAAAAACGGTGAATAGAGTTGCGTAATCAAGAGCGTAATTATTTGCCACAGGGTATAATGGGCCCGTTGATATTGTCATAACAATCGTCCACGAGCAATGGGGAAAATATATGGGGATGAAGGGGGGAGGAGAGGAAAAACGGTGAATAGAGTTGCGTAATCGAGAGGGTAATTATTTGCCACAGGGTATAATGGGCCCGTTGATATTGTCATAACAATCGTCCACGAGCAATGGGGAAAATATATGGGGATGAAGGGGGGAGGAGAGGAAAAACGGTGAATAGAGTTGCGTAATCAAGAGCGTAATTATTTGCCACAGGGTATAATGGGCCCGTTGATATTGTCATAACAATCGTCCACGAGCAATGGGGGAAATACATGGGGATGAAGGGGGGAGGAGAGGAAAAACGGTGAATAGAGTTGCGTAATCGAGAGGGTAATTATTTGCCACAGGGTATAATGGGCCCGTTGATATTGTCATAACAATCGTCCACGAGAAATGGGGAAAATATATGGGGATGAAGGGGGGAGGAGAGGAAAAACGGTGAATAGAGTTGCGTAATCGAGAGGGTAATTATTTGCCACAGGGTATAATGGGCCCGTTGATATTGTCATAACAATCGTCCACGAGCAATGGGGAAAATATATGGGGATGAAGGGGGGAGGAGGTGAAAAACGGTGAATAGAGTTGCGTAATCGAGAGGGTAATTATTTGCCACAGGGTATAATGGGCCCGTTGATATTGTCATAAGAATCGTCCACGAGCAATGGGGGAAATATATGGGGATGAAGTGGGGAGGAGAGGAAAAACGGTGAATAGAGTTGCGTAATCGGGAGGGTAATTATTTGCCACAGGGTATAATGGGCCCGTTGATATTGTCATAACAATCGTCCACGAGCAATGGGGAAAATATATGGGGATGAATGGGGGAGGAGCGGAAAAACGGTGAATAGAGTTGCGTAATCGAGAGGGTAATTATTTGCCACAGGGTATAATGGGCCCGTTGATATTGTCACAATAATCGTTCACTAGCAAACTGGCGATACGATGTCGACGAAGGGGATGATGAGGAAGGGGTTGAAAGGGGGGGGGGGTTATATAGCCAGCCAGCGGATAAGCTTGGACAAGTATCGACCGTTTATCGAGCACAGGACGGTGAGAGTGGGCTCGCGTGTGCAGTAAACTGTCGGATGGAACGGTCAACCCCCGACTATCCACGCATACTGATATTCCATGCACGGAGAATTTACCCCCATCCACCCGCCACTTCCTTCTCAATCGCTTTACAGCCACATGTAGGAGACTTCTCTCTCTTATTTGCTACGTTTACAACGACGTTGAATGTTTGACTCGTAATTAAGAGGGGGATGAAAACCATATTTTCTTTTTGTCCTTTTTTTTTGAATTTTGACTTTTGAACTGTAAGACAGTGTGTTGAAAAAAAAACATCTGTAACACAATTTTCAAATTTTATTCAAGTTTATTTATTTACTTTTTCATATAATTTTTTCGTTTGTTTAGTAATGAAATTTATTGGCAAGCCAAAAATATTTTCAAACTTGATCGCCATCTACGTATCCGCAAAAATTGCTATGTCCGTGACTTTCTCAATAAGTATTTTACGGGTTGATTAATAGGGTGATGAGAACCATTTTGTTTAATCGCATCATCGATTATAAAAAATATAAAAAATCTAAAAAGAATCTTCAACTTTTATCCGAGTTTATTTTATAATAAAATCAAAAGTGATGATCCATAAAATGAAAAATCAGCCCGTTAACGATCATCGCATATTATTCGGTGAATAATAAATTTACTAATAGCCATGCACTCTCGTGCATATATTCGATCGATTTATCCATTATTAATTATTGTATGGTCCGGTTATTGTTATCGCCCGCAGCAACCATACGCCATTCTCCATACACGCGCCATGCACTCGGGGTACGATGAGAATTTCCGTTTTCCAGAAATAGCACAAACGACAGAGAGGGAGAGCTCACTCGTGCTGATAGTGCAGAGAGGGCGAGTCAGATGCGTACGAAAAGCGTGCTAGATGATAATATAGCGCGTGGAGGACGATAGAGGTCGCACGAAACGTTATTACGCGGGGATTCAGAGTCCTGGTATGCGAAAATTCGTGTTGGATTTAGTCTGTACACTCGATCGCACGCACAACCGAAAACTCTCTCTCTCTCTCTTTCTCTATGTGCTTGTCTCTGTGAAGCGAAAATCTCCATATGTGTAAATAAACAGCGAGGTCGAGAACGAGAAGGGGGGGGGGGAGAGGAAACGAGGACTGAGTAAAGCTTGAATTTCGAAAGCTCGCGTGGTTTGTTCTATATCTATATATTCATCTCTCTGTCGCTATACCTCGCTTTTGGGACTGAATGATCCACCCCACATGTTTTACTCGAGCGATAATCTTCTTTTTTCCTCTACATTGCTCATAATAAATAAATCCACTGTAAGGATTTCCGTTTTCTCATTGTACCCTCTTCATTTTTTCCTCCCTCATTTCTTGCAGGGTTCAATGAAAAAAAAAAAAAAAAAAAAAGAACGAGGGACAAGAAAGATCTTTTTTTATTTTATTTTTTCTCTCGAGTCTGCCGCCATTTTTTTTTTGTCAGACTCCATCGTTGCCAGAAAAAGCCGGATAAAAATTGAGAAGCAGGGACATCCTTTAACACAGCAAGTGATGAGGTGTCGAGGAGAAAAGGATGATGGAAAATATCGATATGCGGGCAAAGTAAAACAGAATTGAAATGAAACAGGAAGCTTCGCCGCTTTGACGCGCTTGGACGATCAAAGAGAGAACCAGGCGCAGTTTCTTTTGTATTATCGCCATATATATATACATATATATATATATATACATATATATATATATACATCAATATATATAGTATATCTATTGAGCTTTATTCATTATACACAAGAAGACAGAGGAGTGATTCATGAATTCCGAAACTCTCCCGTCTTCTTCGTCTTTGACCTTTTCGTCTTGTGTGTCTAGGGGAACAGCAATTGCTATATATATATATAAGGGCCCATTTTTTGTCTCTGTCGTTCATCTCAAATACCCATAAGGAAATCATGAGCCCGCATTTTTAGTCGTAAGTTTGATCTCAAAAACGATCTGACAAGTTCAAATAAAAAATTTATACGTTTGCTTTGACCTAAATTAAAGTGTACAAGATCAGTTAAGGATTTTTATTAAACAAAAATATGTCTTTTTATGGTCGAGTATGATATCTTATTCTCGTCAATTATGGTCAATATGATACGAGCGCACAAAAAATTTTATCAAAAAGACCACAACAAACGTATCTCTCTTGCGATCTAGAGGATCGGATTCGAAGGAAGGAACGATGAGGGAGCTTGCAGAGCAGCGTGGTCGTTTTGTGTACAATACAGCACGCCAGCGGCGGTGGTGGTGGGGCGGGGCGGGCAGGTGGGGGGGGGGGGGGGGGATGGATACAGTAGTAACCTCAGCATATACTAATTTGGCGAGCGCGCGCTTCTCTCTCGCTAACGACCCCTTTGAGGTCATAACTTTTGCCGCAAGCTCGAGAAATGAGCGAGAGAGGAGATGGCGCGTGGACTCTCCAAAAGAGCTTTTGCCCAATGTTCTCTGTACAGAGAGACACACAAACAGTTCGGGGGAGTGGAAGAGCGAAAGAGAGAGAGAGAGGGAGAAGCTCGCAGTAGTGTCTCCCACCAGTGAAACTCGCGCGCCACTCCAGCGAGGCGAGCTTTGAGCCAGAGCGCGCATGCGCCGCTCGGGTTTCTCGCACCGCCGCCGAGTAGTGGGGGAGAGAAACGTGGCGATACTGCGAGAGAGCCGCGTGACAGCTCTTCAGTGCGTGCCGCAAGCTCGGCGCGAACGGTTATCGTTAAGGATTGTGTTTTCGGGATAAACACCCTTATGGATCATCACGGGCAACTGTGACAAATAATTATGTTACGAAACGTAAAATTTTTTCAATATTAATTCTCTTCTGCGGCTGTTTAGTGACGAAAAAAAAAAAGTAAATATATTCACATACATATATACCATATATATATATATATAATCGAAAAAAGCAAAAAAAAAAAAACCCTGAATTCGTAGACTAAAAGAGAACCTGTTGAGATAAAATATATCTGAAACTAGTTTTGGTACATGAGCATACAGAAGCTTACGAGAAACTTTTCCGCGATAAACCAGAGAGAGAGAGAGAAAGTTTCCGGACTTGAAAGTGATCTTTCGACTCGGGCACGAGGGAGGGCCAAAGAAGAGAGAGAGAAAGAGAGAGAGAGAGAGAGAGAGAGAGAGAAAGAGAGAGAGAGAGAGAGAGAGATATGAATCTTTAAGCGGGCTCTCTCGTGGTGTATACCAAATACACATATACGCCACTTTGAGGGTGACCTTCTCGATGGAGAGTTGAAACTGTTTGGAAAGAGGGGAATGAGTAACCACAAAAGTTACATAGTGGCTACACGATAGAATATTATCGCGTTTACATTCGAGTCGGTGGGGATAAACTCTGATTTATTCTCGTGATAAGTTTGGCCAAGAGATCATCGCCGTCAGTCTCTCGATCTACAAAGTGCCGAATTCAAAGAATTAAAAAGATAATAATAATAATAATAATAATAATAATTCTTTTGTGTTGTAACGAGGGAAAAATGAGTGAGTGATTTGGTCATGTCTTCTCCGATCTAATGTATAAAAAATATATGTATTTAAGAAGATAAAGATAAGGAGAGATAAAGAGAGAGAGAGAGAGAGAGAGAGCGAGGGGGAGGAAGAAATAAAAGATAAAAAAGAGCGAACAAGCTCGTGAGGAAATTGAAAAAGATTATCGTATATCCGTGTGCTCTTGATGTGGCGGGAGTCTTGAGGCACCAGCAAAGCCGATGCTGGGGCTTGGACCATTTAGAGAGTAAAATCCTTGGGGTTAAAGTTGCCAACGTCCCACGAGACTCAAGAGTCCCAAAGCCACGAGAGCGTTGCACGGCAAAAAGACAGAGAGCGAGAGATCGAGTGATAAAGGGGGAGAAGGGCAAGACACGAATCAGAAAAATCCAAAAGTTGAGAGAGTAATATATATATATATATATATATATATATATATATATATATATATAGCGACGAAGTCAGTCAGGAAGACGAGAGGGACGATAAAGTAGAAAAAGAAGACGAAGCAGACGAGAGTACAACTATATATATATATATATATCTTGACTTGGTTCGAACGACGTTGCGACGAGAGCAGCAGAGAGAGCTTATCCGAAAAGAGGATAGAGAACGAGGAAGAGAAAGAGAAAGAGAGAAAAGAGAAAGAGAGAAAGAGAAAGAGGAAGAGAGAGAGAAAAGAGGAAGCTGGCGTTGGTTGCAAGAGATATTCGCCAAAGCGAAAGCGGATCAGACCTTAATTCGATAAACTAATCACCAATTACGGTTTCTCCCTCACTCTCTGATTATCAATTAATTAGCCGAGACCGCCGCGCCCGTCGAGTTGGCTCTTCATCGTGCCAATTAAAAACGCTGCTGCTACTCTCTTTATCGCTCATCTCCTGCCAAGAGTCAACACGGGAGCTCAAAAGTTTGCCACGAGGTTATTGCCAGTGATCAACACATTTTTGATGAATCTGACGATGAATCTGACGATGAATCTTATATATATATATATATATATATATGATGATGATGATGATGATGATTATTATTACTCTCCCGAGAGTTTGATTACGCACAAGAGACCCTGATCTTTAAACTTTTGTGACCCCCAAGAAATTTTCAACGAGAACGATATTATATCACAGGAGAGAACGAACAGTGTCGAGAGAATAGAATGGAAAAAATAAAATCGTTTATTTTTATTTCCAATCTTTTCTTACGTCGATAAAAATCGTTTTGAAATTTTTTACAATTTTTTTACAATTTTTTAAAAAAATTTGTCAGTTTTTTTTTTTAAATTTTCTTTAATTTTGTTTTATTTCAAAAATAAATCGTTTCAGTGCGGCTCGGTACAGCAGCGTACGAGAGGACTCTCCGCTACGAGATGTGCGTGCGTGGCTTTCTACTGTGCATTCTCGGTCTCATCGCTACTGTAAATGGTAAGAAAAATTTATTGGCTTATTTCTTTTTTGTTCTTTTTTTTTATTCAAAATATTTTTGTGTATTTTTTTTTTTTAATACAATGAAAATGATAAAAATAAGATACTGGTATAACGCGAGTATATATGGTTTGTGCTAATTTTTCGCGTCTCTACGTTCGAGCTTTAAATCCCCCCCCTCTGATTAACATTAAATGGCGACGAAAAAAAAAAATTGCAAAATTTTTCAAACGAATTCATTCGTAATTTTCCATGTAGCCACAATTATTATCGCAATGTTTATAAAATGCAATTACAGTTATACACAATTCAATATATATTATCGATTGTATTTTTTTTTTCACCCCCTTGCGATGGTATTTTTTTTTTTTTTTTTCGCACCCCTAATAACGAGGAAAAAACATTGTGAGAAAAAAATTTCTCCATCATTTATTATGAATTTTTACACCGTATTATTCTCTTCAACTGAGAGAGTGAAGGCTCTTTTTAATGGGGAAACAAATGGGCTGAAGAAATCCTAGACGAGAGAGAACGAGAGAGAGAGAGAGAGAGAGAGAGAGAGAGAGAGAGAGAGAGAGAGAGAGAGAGAGAGAGAGAGAGAGATAAAGACAAAGGACTTGGACGATTTGTGTCTTTCTGCTCGCGTGGCGTCTGTCATTTTTTTTTTCTTGGGTTAGGCGAGATAACAAGCGAAAGTTGAACGGCACCCCCCCCCCCCCCCCCCCTCGCCCAATTGTCTGTTATGATTTTATAACGAGTATCAACTGTATATTATTCCGCATTTGAAATTGGATATCACGCGGATTTTCCTCTATCGCTCTCCAGCCAACACACAATGCAGTCTTCATCTCTTTCTACAACTTTCTCGCGCCCTATATATATATATATATATTTACTCTCCTTGACTCATCTGTTTTCATATTAAATTCAGCTTTCAGGGCAAAATTTTCTTCCTTTTCTCGTCTCGCCCACGAATATATTTATTCATTCATTCATTCATTAATTAATTCATTCATTGCGCGCAATCTTTTTATATATGTGTATATATATATATATATATATATATATATATACACACATGTGTGCATTTATTTTTTAAATGTTTGTTAAAGTGTCTTAAAGTGTCCCTGGAAAACATGAAAAGAAGAGAGAGAGAGAGAGAGAGAGAGAGAGTCATACGAGAAATAAATGCACACTCGGATCTCAAACCGGCCGAAAAGTTTTTCCTCCTGTCCCATTTTCCTTCTTCTTCTTTTTCGCTATATATGTATGGGCTTGGGAAAAACGAGACTCTGTGTGGTTTTTTCTCTTGGATTTCTTCATCGTTTCACTCGCGTAAACTTGCGCCAGTTCGCTGCAGCTTCCACACGAATCTTATAAGTATTATACGTGTGGGAGATTCCACACGGCGGGTGGGGGGGGGGAGTGGAGAGGGATGGCGACGGTGGGGGGGGGGGGGGGGGGGGGGAGAGCACCGAGCTCGAGGCAACTCTCGAGGTATACCATAAACGTGTATACGTGAAACGAGAGAAAACGTTCTCCTTTTCCTCGCATACTAGACATTTATTTCCGCATTTATATACATATATATATATATATATATATATATATATATATATATATATATATGTATATGTATACATAGATATGTACATTTGGTACGTGTGTGATCACGAAGCACGCTCTGTGTAAAATAGAATGAAAAGGAGTGAAGGTAAAAGGAGGAGGAGGAGGAGGAGGAGAAGGGAGAGGAAAAGGAGGAGGAAGAGGATGAAAAGGAAAAGGAGGAGGAAGAGGATGAAAAGGAGAAAGAGAAGGAAAAGGAGGAAGAGGAAGAGGAAGAAGAGAAGGAGGAGGAGGAGGAGGAGGAGGAGGAGGAGAGGAGGAGGAGGAGGAGGAAGGAGGAGAAGGAGAAGGGAGAGGAAAGGAGGAGGAAGAGGATGAAAAGGAGAAAGAGAAGAAAAGGAAGGAAGAGGAGAAGAGGAAGAGAGAAGAGAGAGGAGGAGGAGAAGGAGGAGGAGGAGGAGGAGGATGGAAGCTGCTAGTCCCGCGGAGCTTTCACGGTGTTATACCGACGAAAATTTTACCTCCAAGCGGGTGCCGCTCGCCGGCCTGGAAATCCGCCGCGATGTGCTGAGGCAGCTGCGGTTAATAAAGCTTCGAAAAAGGGAGCCGAACAAAACGGTACGAAAAAAAAAGAAAAAAAAAAAAAAAAAAAAAAACACGCGCACTCCTCCATACACGAACGAAAGAAAAATTTTCCCGCAGAATTGGTGGCTCTCTCATCTATTTCCTCCTCCTCCTCCTCCTTCCTCCTCCCTCCCTCCATCCTCCATGCGCCCATTCTCTGCTGGTCGTCTGCACACTCTTGCTACGCGTTAAACGCAAAAATTATTCTCTTCCGTCTCGTCGATTTTTATACGTCCCATCGTAACCAAATAAATCTCATCGCAGATATACATTGCAAAATTAAAAAAAAAATATAATAATAATAATAATCTTTTTCACCAAAGGAATATTTATCATTGATCCGTCCATTTTTCTCGCAACAGACTTTTTTTTTCACTCGTTACTTTTTTTTTTCACCCTTTTATTTTATTTATATTTATATATATATATATATATATATACATATTATATATATATATA
>OY769906.1:22443930-22453930 GCA_963669185.1 Dyspetes luteomarginatus
TTCCAGTAGTACTAGTCATACTTTGATCAGACGCCCAGTAGATTTACGTTCTCTCTCTCTCTCTCTTTCTTTATTTCTCTCTCTCTCTCTCTCTCTCTCTCTCTCTTTCTCTCTCACGATCGTCTTTGAACTACGCCTCGTCGCATTGGAGGTATTTCATTCCGTCATTTCTTTCATCGCGTCTTATGACCCCGTGGCGTTAGCAAGAAAACTCCGACACGCTTTTTAAACGTACGTCAAGCATATATATATATATATATATATATATATATATAATTGATATTCCTATGTTATATATATAAGAAAAAACGAGAGTACGCCGATTGAACGAGCATCGAACAAAGGCTGAATAATTTGTTATTCTTTTACAAGACTTTTCTCTCCCCCTCTTTTCAATATTTTAAAACTTTTGACTCTCTTCGATCCACACGCAGAGTTTTGAGAAAAATAAAAAAAAAATAGCATTGCTAGGGCTGGTTCGATGTAAATAATCGTTTACTCTCATTAAATTTTCCGTTTGTAAATAATTTATCGATAATTTAATTTGTCTGCTTACAGATCCAAATATACGGTTTCAATGCACAACTTTATCACAATATGAGCGAAGCGCAGCACAAGAGTCAAGGACTCGTCGCGATATCCGTTATGGTTCAGGTAAGCTTACAAAATTTAATTCTTGTGGATAAAAAAGAAAAATGAAAAATATAAACAATTTGATTTTTTCAAATGTACGTTAATCAATGGACAACATTATTTGAGATTTTTTTTCCCTTTTTACATGGTGCGTATTTTGTGAATATTTTAATGAATAACAAAATAACGAATTTTCAAAGCAGTGCAGGAATTTTTCCAAAAATTTAATCTTCAAGTATAAAAAAAAAAAATAATAATAAAAACGTGCGACAATTTTTGACAGGTTCACTTTTATGAACTAGGATCAATTATTATGAACCAGAGGGCGTATCTGCCATTTTTATGAACAGGGGTTGATTTTTATGAACTAAAGGGCGTATTTGTGATTTTTATGAACTAGGGTTGATTTTTATGAACTAAAGGATGTTATTGCCATTTTTATGAACAGGGGTTGATTTTTATGAACTAGAGGGTGTTTTTGTCATTTTTATCAACAGGGGTTGATTTTTATGAACTAAAAGGCGTATTTGTGATTTTTATGAACTAGGGTTGATTTTTATGAACTAAAGGATGTTTTTGCCATTTTTATGGACAGGGGTTGATTTTTATGAACTAGAGGATGTTTTTGTCATTTTTATCAACAGGGGTTGATTTTTATGAACTAAAAGGCGTATTTGTGATTTTTATGAAATGAGGTTGATTTTTATTAACCCAGAGGTTGTATGTGTCACTTTTATGAACTAGGATTAATTTTTAAGAAGAACTCAGAGGGCGTATCTGTCATTTTTACGAACAGGGGTTGATTTTTATGAACCCAGAGGGCATTTCTGTCAGTCTTATAAACTGGGGTTGATTCTTATGAGCTTGAGAGCTTGTGTCTCACTTTTATGAACTAAGATTAATTCTTATGAACCCAGAGGTCGTATGTGTCACTTTCATGAACCCAGAGGGCGTATATGTAATTCTTACGAACGAGGGTTAACACCCTTTGGCTTTTGGAATATATATATATATATATATATATATATATATATATATATATATATATATATATATATATATGTTTGATGTCCTTGAGATACCGATGAGCATCAACGATAATTAACGCGGGATCTTCCTGTGCCCTTCCACTCTACTACCCTGTACATATATAGCTATATATATTGACCTGAATCCTCAAAGGGCAAAAGCAAATTCGTGTGGGGAGAAACTAAGACTAAGGGGAAATTAAGGGGTGTGGGTGTGTGTCATGTAGGTCGAGAGGCTGATGATTCTCCTCGCTTGTTACATACACATGCAAGAGAGAGAGAGAGAAAGAGAGAGAGAGAGAGAGAGAGAGAGAGAGAAGCCCCTCGAATTCTCGCACTACCCTCGAGGGGGTTTAATCAAACCTGGGAAGTGTCTAAATTGACAATTATGTCAGCAGTTAAGACGTTCTCGTTGACTCACCTCTTCCTCCCTTCACCCCCGTCCCTATCGGCCTAGCTCATCTCTACCTTCATCTAACGTGCCCTTGAAAATTTAAAAAAAAAAAAAAAAAAAAAAAAAAACGAACAAACTCCACCTCAATATATTCGGTCAAGCGAAAAGATTCTCGGAGGTATGAAATACTTTGAAATATTTTCCATTTCAAGGAGCACAAAGGGCCCCAAAAAAGGGCTTGTTTGAAGTGTATAAAAAAGTGTGCTATTCAACACGCGGAATTTATAAAGTTTTTCTACCTATATATATATATATATATATATATAGAATTTATATATTCTTATTGTTAAATTGATATATAAAATCTCCTGGTGAGTCTCGTGGAGAAACGTGGAAAAATTGTTGTTAAATATTTTCGTGGATGTTTACAAGTCTGCGTTGGGACTCAAAGAGCAAGAGGCCAAGGAAGAAATGTCAGAGTATTCTTAGAGTCTCTGTGCACGTGTGTGAGAGAGAGAGAAGAGAGAGAGAGAAGGAGAAAAAGAGAGAGAGAGAGAGAGAAGGAGGGAAAAGCTAAAGAGGCGGAGAGAGTTGTTCGAGTCGAAGAGCCCTTCGTGAACCAGAGAAACTTGTTTGGTTGCCATTGTTGGGATAGTCGAAAAGATCTCGAGAAAACGTAGCAATAACGATAATGGTGTCTTGCTCGGTTCTATGGACTTTTCATGGGGGGTGAGTTGAAACCAGCGTGAGAGACTGTATAAAGGAAACGAGCGAGTAAAGGATGTGCAGTAAATCTTTTATATATATACATAGAAATACATAGAAATATATAAAAAAATATATATATATATTTGTATATGTATATGTGAAGAGGTAAATAAGAAACATTTGCTGATGTCGAGGAGACAAGACTCACTGGCAGTTGTGACAAACAAATCTCATCTCTACGTGTATACAAATATACACATATATATATATACATAAAACACCTCGTTGCATCTACCGAGGAATCATAATCGTCGCTCCTTAATCAACGACCTCAGGCGAAACGAGAAGAGCCAAGAAAGAGAGAGAGAGAGAGAGAGAGGGAGAGAGAGAGAGAGAGGGGGTGAGTCTTGCCGCTCGAGTTAATAAATTGTGAGACCCAGCAGAGAGAGTTTCGTCTACCTCTTGCATCTCGACGGATCTCGAGACATCGTGAATATAATTACAGGATTAATCGACACGAATTACCCTCGTTCTGGCAACGCCACACTTCTCTTATAATTATTATCCTACCTATATTTTCAACCAGAGTTTAGATATATATATATATATTTTTTTTAGTTTATATATATATATATATATATTGTAGTTTAGTTTATATATATAAATATAGCGAGAGAAATGAGTTATGTCGTTTGAAATTTTGTTTCGTCAAATATTAATTTTCATCCCCCTCTTCTCGATGCATATTTACTTTTTTGTAAATGCCAGCCGCGATACTTGGCTAATTTATTTTTCCACGAGGAATTTATATTTCATAATGTCAATACCGCGAGTTTTATATTTAGTTGAGCCCAGATTGGCCAGCAATGGCCGCGACGAGCCTCTCTCTCTCTCTCTCGTTTGTATAAATATACGCGAGTGGTTGATTAAATTGTAATGGAGACGTGAATTTGTCTCGAGTAATATTTATTCATCGTCGCTTTATATATATATAAGAGAGAGATAGAGATTTATATATATATATATCTCTCTCTCTTTTTTTCTCTCACCGGTGGGCAATGTGAATGAATGTAAAATGGATTTTCAGGCTTGTTTGTCGCTCTCGCGCGTATTCAAAGAGAGGAGACACGAATGATAAATTGAAAAATCATATAGGATTTGCCGAGTGGATCAAAGAGACGTGAAAATTGCGTATATACATATATGGGGTGCGTTGAAGCGATGAATCGAAATATCGTATACTACTCGATGTCCGTGTCCGTGTGTGTGTGTGTGTGTTTGTGTGTGTGTGTGTGTGTAGATGAAGAAAAAAAAAGTTAACCAGAGGGGTAGTAAAACTGAGAATCTTCGCGAGCATGTTGCACCGCTGCGGGCAATCGCACACACACACACACAAACAATCGAATAAAGGGTTAATTTCGTTGGTTTTCAATCGAGTATGGAGAAATAAACGTGTGTTGTTGTGCTGGGAAAAGCAATCGACGAAAATGTGTACGCAACTACGAAATAGTCAGTTGCGAAAAATAGGGGTGGAAAAAAAAAATAGGCGAAAAATTGTTAAGCGAGGCCCTTAAGCCCTTAAGCTCTCTCTCTCTCTCTCTCTCTCTCTCTCTCTCTCTCTCTCTCTCTCTCTCTCTCTCTCTCTGTATTTATTTTCAATCCGGAGTAACGGGGGTGGGGGGTTGAAGGTGTGAACTTGATAACGACAGATTGAGATATAATGAAGAACAATGGAAAAAATAGGCGAAAAATTGTTAAGTGAGGCCCTTAAGCTCTGCTCTCTCTCTCTCTCTCTCTGTATTTATTTTCAATCCGGAGTAACGGGGGTGGGGGGTTGAAGGTGTGAACTTGATAACGACAGATTGAGATACAATGAAGAAAAATGGAAAAAATAGGCGAAAAATTGTTAAGTGAGGCCCTTAAGCTCTGCTCTCTCTCTCTCTCTCTGTATTTATTTTCAATCCGGGGTAGCGGGGGTGGGGGGTTGAGGGTGTGAACTTGATAACGACAGATTGAGATATAATGAAGAAAAATGGAAAAAATAGGCGAAAAATTGTTAAGTGAGGCCCTTAAGCTCTGCTCTCTCTCTCTCTCTCTCTGTATTTATTTTCAATCCGGAGTAACGGGGGTGGGGGGTTGAGGGTGTGAACTTGATAACGACAGATTGAGATATAATGAAGAAAAATGGAAAAAATAGGGGAAAAATTGTTAAGTGAGGCCCTTAAGCTCTGCTCTCTCTCTCTCTCTCTCTGTATTTATTTTCAATCCGGGGTAGTGGGGGTGGGGGGTTGAGGGTGTGTACTTGATAACGACAGATTGAGATATAATGAAGAAAAATGGAAAAAATAGGCGAAAAATTGTTAAGTGAGGCCCTTAAGCTCTGCTCTCTCTCTCTCTCTTTCTGTATTTATTTTCAATCCGGGGTAGAGGGGGTGGGGGGTTGAGGGTGTGAACTTGATAACGACAAATTTAGATATAATGAAGAAAAATGGAAAAAATAGGCGAAAAATTGTCAAGTGAGGCCCTTAAGTTCTGCTCTCTCTCTCTCTCTGTATTTATTTTCAATGCGGGGTAGCGGGGGTGGGGGGGTTGAGGGTGTGAACTTGATAACGACAGATTGAGATATAATGAAGAACAATGGAAAAAATAGGCGAAAAATTGTTAAGTGAGGCCCTTAAGCTCTACTCTCTCTCTCTCTCTCTCTCTCTCTCTCTCCCTGTGTATTTATTTTCAATCCGGGGTAGCGGGGGTGGGGGGGTTGAGGGTGTGAACTTGATAACGACAGATTGAGATATAATGAAGAAAAATGGAAAAAATAGGCGAAAAATTGTTAAGTGAGGCCCTTAAGCTCTGCTCTCTCTCTCTCTCTGTATTTATTTTCAATCCAGGGTAGCGGGGGTGGGAGGGTTGAGGGTGTGAACTTGATAACGACAGATTGAGATATAATGAAGAAAAATGGAAAAGGGAGAGGTTCGAGTACACTTTGAGGGTGTTTTCTCGAGGGGTTGATGAGTCAAGCCGCCATTGTGACACATGACAAGATGTGAAATAAAAAAGGTTTGGGGATGAGCTCTCGAGGTAAAATCTTTCCGAGGATATCTTGTCGCTGAGACTTTTAAAAGAGAAGAGGACAGAGTTACCCTCGATATAGCTTAAGGGGGTTGAGATATGAGAACGCGAAGAGACCGCGCGAGCTATAAATTTCACGATAAAGAACAAATTTGAATATTTCTATCGTTTGGGTGTGTGTGTGTGTGTGTGTGGGGGAGGGGGCGAGGTGAGTCATTACAAACAGAAGGGTGTATGTGTGTGTGTGTTTTCGAGCCCTTAACAGGTGCTCAATCTCTTTATGAATAGCTCGTAAAGGGCACGGAGTTCCTTGACTATGACTACGACTACGACCACGGAGATGAAACGTCTCTCGGGACGCTTATAACCGCGAGGATATCTCCTGACGACTGTAATTCAAACGGATTATACCCAAGAGGGACGAGTATTCTGTGCCCTGGCCCATCTATATATACACAAAACTACTCTCGCATCTTCACAAAGTTTACAAAGTTTATATATATATATATAGATGTAGATATATATATATATATATGTATAGATATATATATATATAGATATATAGAAGCGGAAACAGGGCCAGGCCAGGACCAGGGATATATATATATATATATACGATGAGAATCTAAATGAGCGAGTACCTCCGATAATAGATATACGTACTATCTCACTGCTATCAATGAAAATAAATTCAATTTCACACGATGAACAATTTTGTAATAATTAAAATGGTCTTGACAACTGAATTGGCAAAAATAGTGAAGAGAAGAATTTATTGGCAGACATTAACAATTTCTAAGAATAATTTTTTTTCCATTTTCAATTATTGTTTGTAAAAATTACTTACTCTTTTTTTTTTATTACTAACGAAAAATTAGTTTTCGACATAAAAACAAAATTTAGTTTTTATAACTTTTTTGATTGCATTCACATTTTTTTTCTGAGTTTTATCGGCCTGACAGGGTTAATTTATTGATATCCTCTCTCTCTCTCTCTCTCTCTCTCTCTCTCTCACTCTGTCTCCCAACTTCACTTTTGCGTGCAGTAAAACACGACACCTCCTACATGAGGACGTTACTGCTGCGTAAAACTAGAAAATAAAACTTTCTATGTCGACACTACACCGAGGTATTTTCTCTCCGATCATGTTTTCACTAAATTCCACATAAGTTATAAAAGTGAAACTGAAACGACATCTTCTGGCTTATAAAATCGATGATATAAAAAAAAAAACAACAACGAAAAAGAATAAAGTAATTTAGAATTAACGAGAAATTAATTTAAAATTTAAATATTTACAGAATTTTTTTTTTGTTTTAAATCAATCGAGTCTCTCTGTGCTTTTTGTTGCAGCTCGGGTACACCCTTAATCAGGAACTTCGAGCTATAACCAGCGTCTTTAACAGCGTTCAACACAGGAGTGAGTAATCCTAAGTAATATTAATTTCAAATTCTCATTTAATTTTCACATAAATTTTGGGGTAAAATATAGTATATATATATATATATATATGTATATAGTACTGTATATACTATTTTAAGTCTGATGATAAGACCTCGTGAAAATTCAAACGAAAAGCTACGTCGTGAAATGTGACAAAAAAGAATGATGAGGACGAGTTAGAGGTAAAAAAAAAAAATTATTAAGGGCGAATGTGTGCTTGGGCCAAGGAATGGCGGCAGAAGGGGTGAGGGGGTGAATCTTCGCGGCTTGTGGTTTACGTGAAAAGAGGCAAACTCCCCGGCGCAATTAGTGGCGGTCTTCCAAAGGGTATCTCTCTCTCTCTCTCTCTCTCTCTCTCTCTCTCCCCCTCTCTCTCTCTCTTCCCCCCCTCTCTTCCCCCCCTCTCTTCCCCCCTCTCCTCTCTCTCTCTCTCTCTCTCTCTCTCTCTCTCTCTCTCTCTCTCTCCTTCTCTCTCTCTCTCTCTCTCTCTCTCAGCTCTCACCCTCTCTCTCTCTCTCTCTTTCTCTCTGTACAAAGTCAAGAGACACATCTACATGTATGTATAGAGCTATGTGGTGTTTGTTACGAGCCTCTTGCCTCCCTTGGCATGTTGAGAGGAGCGCATAGCAGCATATTAGATGAATACGAGCTTCACGCACCAGATAATTCCCCCGGTGCATCCACACGGAGTGCTGCACACTAGCCGGAAAGTGCCAGTCGAGGATGCACTGGTTATGAAATCCCCGCCCGAGTTTAGCCCTCTGAGTTCTGTATATATATATATATATTTTTTTATTTTTTATTTTTCACTTGCTGCATTTTATTTATACTATTATTATTATTATTATTATTATATATATATATATATATATGTATATATATATATATAAATAATAATAATAATAATATAAGTAAAATGCAGCAAGTGAAAAAAAGTATATATATAACTCAGAACTACGCTCGCTGCCCCTATCACTCCACCCTCTTCGCGCGCACATAGAGGGTTGTCTCTTGAAAGAGAGAAGAACGAGAGCGATGATATACGCCCGGAACTAACTCACATTCAACGAGAGAAAAACGAGGTCGAAGTGGATTGTATATATATATATATATATATATATATATATATATATATATAGCGAGAATAAACTTTTTTTTTTTTCAATTCTTTTTATTTTTTTATTTTCTTTCAAAAAGCTTCTCAACTTATAGTCATTTGTCGCGTGTGATTAGACTTTTACCAATTTACGTTAATTTATTTATTATCATTATTATTATTATTATTTGATAGAAAAACACGACATGATATGCGGAGGAAAAAAAAATACACTTGTCAGGGGTGGTGGAACAAAAAAAAAAAAAAAACGCGTGGTAACGATGATTGTTGAGCTTTATCCGCGTGTCCGATGACGCGCTCGCTTGGGACGTTAACGTTAAACGGTTTACCCTCTCGCTGGGAACCGCAAACATTTTTCTTTTTTTTTTTTTTTTTTTACTTTTTAACTAGATCACGTTACCGGAGCTGCGCGTTTCGATGGAATAGATCGAATTATAGGTGCAGTGTGACATGGGGGGTGCATCCCCCCTCCCCCCTCTCTTTCTCTCTCTCTCTCTCTCTCCCCTGTCCGCCCTCCCCCCTCCCTTTCTCTGTCTCTCCCCTTTCCGCCCTCTCTCTCTCTCTCTCTCTCTCTCTGCCTCTCTCAGTGGGTACACCAACGTCAGGAGTAGTCTGACACACACACACTTTTTTCACTGTCGATGGTCTTTCCTATATTTTGTATAGGACCTGTGTGAACATGAATTTTAATCAATAGCTTCTGGCTCTCCGAAGCTCGTTGACACGGGATGCTTGCTCAACCCCCATCCCTTTATTTTATACATGTATTTTAGATATATATATATAGATATATATATGTATATCTATATATATATATATATGTATATGCTCGATGTTGCCTTGTGCTGCTCTCACTCTCTCATTCGCTACTCTGATGTGCTTGTATGCGTCTACATAAATCATAAGACAATGGAAAATGGCGGAAGCCTTGGTAGCATCCCTTGTTTCTCTCTACCCCTATGAAACACATGAGAGACAACGAGAGAATTCAACTATATAGGGTCTCTGGCATATTGTCGCAAGGTCTTCTCTGCCTCTCTCTCTCTCTCTCTCTCTCTCTCTCTCCCTCTCCCTCTCTCTCCCTCTCCCTCTCTCTCTCGTATTTCCACCCTCAAAGGACGAGAGAATAACGAGGACATACTTAACCGTATGAAAGCCGTGCAAGATTTTAGTACCAGAAAATACTGGCAAACTTACACGTTTAACTTTACACCATCCTCGTGAGAAAAATCTGAAACTTGGAAAAATACGATGTGTGCACATGTGCTGAGACGATGAAAAATTTGATTTCGAACTTTTTACTTTGTTTTTTTTTTTTTTTTCATACATAGAATATTATTTTTGTTTCGTGCTATCATTTAATTATCATTTAATATTTTAATCATGAATTTTATGTTATTTGTTTTTTTTTTTCAGTTATATTTATTTCACCATTTTGCTTCGTATGTTTTTTTCCTTGGCATTTATTCAAATCTCCAGTCTCTCGAAATGATTTATAATCTCAAACATATTCAACCTTTATTCGTCATTCAAAAATTTTATTCGCGATAACGATAATGAAAATCATCTTTCCTTATCTCTCGATTCTCGCTCCATAAATATAATCG
>OY769906.1:22458930-22466430 GCA_963669185.1 Dyspetes luteomarginatus
AAGAGAGAATGAGAGAGAGAGAGAGAGAGAGAGAGAGAGAAAGGGGTGGGGAGTGAAAGAAAGGGGCAGAGAGAGAGGGAGAGACACTTTGAAAAAGATGTTTCTCTCATTGTTTACTCGATTTCACGTAAACAGGAGAAACATAGTATAATTCCATTGTCAGGGTGAAAGCCTCGCTGAGTGGTGATATATATTATCGTTGTTTACCGGAAATTCGGATTTCGCGATGCATCCGTCTCTCCCACGTGATGGGTTGAGAGAGAGAGAGAGAGAGAGAGTGAGTCTTCATAGAAATCCTCTGAGCGTGAACAAATGTGGCACTTTGGGTGAAACCACAGCGGGTGGTCCGATGCATTATATAATGGTCAGGTGGAATTCACGATTTCATACAAGGGTGCGCGCCCGAGAACAAATCAGGCTGTGGAGAAGCGAGAAAAATGATGATGGAAAACTCATGAATCTTTTTAGACGAATATTCATGGAGAGAAAAAATAAAACGCTTGAGATATTTTCTTTTTTTTTGTTATTTATAATAAATGAAGAAAAAAAAAATCATTGAGGATATTTTATTTTTTTTCACGAGGGGGTGGAAAATTGTGATTTTTTTTTATATTTCATTTTTACCCTCAGGCGACACTGCCTCGGTCAGAAATTTGTCCCTGAAACATCTTTTACCCAAGACCGATGGTTACATGACGTACGAGGGTAGCACGACTCATCCAGGATGCTGGGAAACAGCTGTATGGCTTATACTCAATAAGCCAATTTATATTACTGCCCAGGAGGTGTGAACTTTTTATAATTTAATGAAAAGAAAAAAATTAATAAAAAAAAAACTTCTTCTCCTTCGTAGAAATTCATCATTTTTGCAAAATAATAATCTTTTCACAGCTATACGTACTGAGGAGACTGATGCAGGGTCCTGCGACCACGCCGAAAGCTCCACTTGGGAATAACGCGAGGCCACTTCAGGATCTTCATCATAGGACTGTCAGGACGAATCTTGATTTTCGCAAGGTAAAATTTTATTTTTTCAAGACGTGTAATTTTTTTTTTATTATTTATTAATGCGCGTTTTTTTTTTTTTTGCTTGTAAAATTATTCATTCCTGCAAGTTATTATCATCGAGTTAAAAAAAAACTACAAAATTTATTTCCTACCCTTATTTCATTTTTATTCCTTAATCGGATTGACCTTTTTAGTAATTAGTCCAAGTTTTTATTCAGAAAAATTTGGAGAAAAAAAATTTACCGGAAATTGGTAAATAATAATCGCTTGAATAAAAGCATATTTTTACTTTAGCCAATTTAAAGAATTTTAATAGCGAAAAATATCGGAATTTGAAAATTAAATAGATATCCCTCATCGATTAGTTGGAAATTCAACGTCGACAATTAAACTTGAAAGTAGATTTTTTTTTCTTCTATCATTTCTACTGTTTAAATTTAAATTAATAAATATACAGGAGAAGGGTAAAGGGATATGTTATGCCTCTACGATTAACATAATATATTTTCATATCTGAAAATACTTGAACAAAATTAGAACATTTTATTATTCTTGAAAATGAAAATATACTATGCCAACATTTAATTTATTTCATCGCAATAAATTATTCATCGTGTAATAACTTTTAGAGTACATTTAAAGCTGAAAATTATGGACCATTATTCTATGTAATTTTGAATGTAATTTTATAATTAAAAAAAAAACAAATCATCGACATTTGTCTTGATAACTTCAAGCTCATTTTTTGTTTTTTTTTCATTTACGACACGATTAATATTCGACGAATTAATTAAATAAAAATTTTACGTTTATTTAATTTTTATAAATTGGACTCAAGTTAGCTACTTAAAAATTGCGTCTTTATATTATTCTGTCTTTACAGCAGGAAAATGCAAAATGCCCGTCAATGAGACAGGACACACACTATAGAGGTAATCCAGGACCTTTTCCATGATAGAAAATGGCTCGCGTACCGTGCCACGTAGACGAGGGAATTTATTTCAATGTGAATTTGAAAAGACGAATTTTTCTTCGCAGCGAACACGTGGCCGGAGGATGATTATCGATCTCATCACGTTGTCTGAGGGGAAACATCGTTGAGGCACTTTTACAGCGCCTTATAAATATATATATATATATATACGTACATACATATGTATATATATATATATATATTTGTATAAAGGAGTTTTATATATATATATATATATATATATATATATATATATATAGATATAGATATATAAAACTCCTTTCTTCCCAACTCGAGACTGGAACATAATAATGCTACGCAAAAAATTGGACACTTTTTTTGCGAAATGTTTCGATCGATCGGAGGAGAGCCAGAAAAAAAGACAATTGTTATAAAACGAAAAAAATTTAAAACAAACAAAAAAAAATTAAAAAAAAATAGAAATGATTTTAAAGGTCGTGTGTTTTTTTTTCACCCTTGGAGAGGGCGAAAAAAAAAAAGAAATAAAAACAAAAATATTAATACAATAATTAAAAAGAAATCAATAACCGACAGAGCTTTACGTGTTTCGATAAGATAAAAAAAAGTTCCCGTTTACCCTAAAAAACAAAAAAAAACAAAAAAATTTAACAAGACAAACCGAAAATTGTCAGCCGCTACACACAAAAGAGAGAGAGAAAGCGTGACGGTGAGGGAGGCAGGGAGGGAGGGAGGGCAACAGCTGAAAATTATACATAAAGCTATTGACAAAAATCTTGTCAATTATTTTGTAGCCAAGAGATATACGTAAGAAAAAAATAATAAAATAAAAAAAAAAGGAAAAAAAAAAAAGTTGAGGTGTGTACTGCTACTAATACTTACTACGACTACGGAGCTCCGAGCGAGTCGCGCAAAATCTCGGTCAAAAATTACGAGAAGGGGAAAAAAAAATTTAAAAAAAAAACAAAAATGAAAAACCAATAAACTAGACCAAGAGTGAAATATAAATAATACCACTGGAAAAAAATGGTGGTCTATGGTGACGTAGTAAAAAAAAGAAAAAAAAAAATGGACGAAAATAACCCACACAGCGCGCTTTTGTATATAATTCAAACCATAGGGCCGATTAATAATGTGAGACGAGAGCAACGAGCGAGCCGAGGACAAAAAATCCAACAAAAAAGAAACACGAGAAGTAGAAAAAAAAAAAAAACATTATTAAAAAAAAAAAAACCAAACCAAAAAAACATACCTAGAAGAGAATGTATAGAACTATAAATTGTATATTACGACGAAAAAAAAAATATGGCGATTTTAATGATAAACAAACAAAAAACAACAACAAAAATGATAACGATTGTGGTTAACGAATAATGATAATAATAAACATAACGTTATATTGTAAAAAAAAATCATAATTTTTATATCAATACATTATCCAATCCTTTGCATAAAAAACTTTCCCACTCCCATGAAATCAAAAAATATATCAGATTATATTTTCTGATATCATTTTTTTTTTCTTCTTTTTTCATTGAGGCAGAAAATTGAGCAGCGTAAAGCTTCAAAGGTAAGTGAAGGAAAGAGAAAAATTATTCGAGTATTGAATTTTGTGATTTAAATAAAAATAATTATAATTAATAAATAATAATAATAATACCCATGAAGTAATTTGATGAAAAAAAAAAAATGTAATAAACAATTTTTTCAATCAATCTATTTCTCAATCCTTTGGGCAGAAAACTTTTTTTTTTTTTTTTTTTTTTTTTTTAATATAACCAGCATATAGAATGATTACGAGGGTAAGTGAAGCTCTGAGGAAAAGTTATGGGAGAATCATATTGTACGTGTGTGTGTGTGTGTGTATGCGCGCGCGTTTGTGATTTCGTGATTCAGAGTTCGAGGGGGGGGGGGGGGGGGGGGGCAATCAGTACGGCAACGATTGCCGCCCCGGAGTCTAATCGATTGTCCGCACTCGGAGAGTCTCGACAATCCAACAACCTATAATTTCAAAGACGTAGAGAGGGAGAGAGAGTGAGTGAGAAGATGGAGGAGGACGAGGAGGACGAGGAGGAGGAGGAGGAGAAGAAGAAGAAGAGTGAGAGAGAGAGAGAGAGAGAGAGAGAGAGAGAGAGAGAGAGAAGGATGAGGAGGAGGAGGAGAAGAAGAGGGAGAGAGAGAGAGAGAGAGAAGGATGAGGAGGAGGAGGAGGAGGAGGAGAAGAAGAGGGAGAGAGAGAGAGAGATAGAGGGAGGGACAGAGAAAGAGAGAGAGAGAGAAGGATGAGGAGGAGGAGGAGGAGAAGAAGAGGGAGAGAGAGAGAGAGATAGAGGGAGGGACAGAGAAAGAGAGAGAGAGAGAGAGAAGGATGAGGAGGAGGAGGAGGAGAAAAAGTGGGAGTGAGAGAGAGAGAGGGAGGGGGAGAGAGAAAGATAGAGAGAGGGGGAGGGGGAGAGAGAAAGAAAGATAGAGAGAGAGGGAGGGAGGGGGAGAGAGAAAGAAAGATAGAGAGCGAGAGAGGGAGGGAGGGGGAGAGAGTAAGAAAGAGAGAGAGAGGGAGGGGGAGAGAGAAAGAGAGATAGAGAGAGAGGGAGGGAAGGAGAGAGAAAGAGAGATAGAGAGAGTGGGAGGGAAGGAGAGAAAAAGAGAGACATACACGCGAAATACACACGTGTCTGACGCAACATTGAGGCTAATCCCTTAACCGCAGATTACAGACCAGTCAAATAATGTATAGTTGGGGGTGGCTCGGCTGGAAATATAGTTGTATGTGCTCCGTATATGCATGGCCATTCCGTGAATTACAGGGTAGATTCGTTGAGCACGAGCATGATCCTTGTGGCGTGCGTGACCGTTGAAAAAAAAAAAAAAAAAAAAGAAAAAAAGTTGGAAAAAAAAATGAAAATAATGAAACATTCCACGATTCGCGAGTTTGCATTTTTTAACCTCCACATATATCTATATATATATATGTGGAGGTTAAAAAATGCAAACTCGCGAGTATATATATATATATATATATAGTACTCTCAATCCGAGGCTGATAAAACTGCAGCGTAAATCTTGATAAAATTTCATTCGGTGAAACAGACAATATAAATGTGCTTGATGTGAAAAAAAAAAAAAAAACAGTAAAGCATCGAATTGGATTACCACATTACGCTATAATAAATGGGATAGAATATATATATATATATATATATATATATATATATATATATATATACAGGGTAATGGAACACTGCGATGAAATTAATTTCCTCGCTCAAGTTTATTGTCAGTGTGGGCCTCTCTCTCTGTATGGAACATTGAGGGTTATCGCTAAAGCCGTCCAGCGTTAATTCGTCGCTAATTTGCTAACGGGGATTACAGACTGTGAGCCCTGTGTGAGCTATTCCCGTGGGAGTTTGCCCACTTCCTCGTTAGAGACTACGATCAAAATGTTACTATATATCCATATATTCATATATATGTATACATGTATGCATGTATGCATGTGTCTATATATATATATGCATGTATATATATGTATGTGGACAAAGAGAGAGGGAGAGAGAGAGAGAGAAAAGTTGTTTAGGCTTTATGCTCAAAGGAAAAAAAAATCATTAAAACCCTCTCAAAGGACACAAAATAAAATCGAGATTTCCACCCTTTAATAAAGCCAACAATGTCCTAATCCTATTTCTCTCGTTTAATGCCCGTTTGCAAATTTTTTTGCTAGCCAACAAATTTTTTGAATAATAATCTCGAGTGGGGTGGAAAAAAAGAGTGGAGATATGCTTACGAAGCTTTAAAGCTCGTGATGGAGAGAATTGAAGGAGAGGATAATATTCCAGGCGAAGAAGGTCAAAAAGAAGAGACGACAAAACTGCCGCGTTTCCTCCACGATGTACTCGAGATTTTCAAGTGACAGAGAGACTCTCTCTCTCTCTCTCTCTCTCTCTCTCTCTCTCTCTCTCTCGCCACTGATGGAGAGGACAAGGGTCTTCTCTACTCCTCTATGGAAATTAGGGGATGCGATTTCAAGCTTTCCAAGAGTGATAGAGAGAGAGAGAGAGAGAGAGAAATACTTCTCCACCCCAACTCGGTTCCAGTACTTTTCACCCTCTTGCTCGAGGAAGTTTCACAACAGAATGCGGTGCATATAATTCTTGAAACTCCTTGAGTTCGCCTTGTTGAGATTTTTTTTTCACCCCTTACGGCGACACTTCTTTGATCGAAAATCTCAGTCTTTTTTTATTGAATCCTTTATCCATTCTGTATCGAGATAAAATGAGATTAACGAATAATTTATTTTTATGAATAAAATTAAAAAAATTACGATGTTGATGCAAATATAAAAAAAAAAATCATGGATTAGTTTTTTCCCTTCAAAAAGCCCCGAATTTAATAGGAAAAGTATTCTCAACCCTTCGATCTTTCAACCCTCAAAATATCGACAGAACCTTTTGATGCTTCGATATTATTTGTTTTCTTTCGTATTAATTATTATTATTATTATTTCATTTAAAATATAATTAATTGAAACAAATAGGGAGTATCTGGTGAACGTTTGTATTTCATAATCTCAAATAATTCATTGAAAGGCTTGTCAACAATTTTTTTTATAACTGCTACGACTAATGGGAGCTTACCTGTTGCCTCGTTAATTAAATTAATTATTATTTCTCAGGTGGAATTCTTCGTGAGTGAGTAAATAAATGGAAAATCAATTATGAGTCAACCGATGAGAACTCGCGAGAATAATCAATTAAAAAATTACGATGATGATGCAAATATTTAAAAAAAAAATCATGGATTAGTTTTTTCCCTTCAAAAAGCCCCGAATTTAATAGAAAAAGTATTCTCAACCCTTCGATCTTTCAACTCTCAAAATATCGACAGAACCTTTTGATGCTTCGATATTATTTTTTTTCTTTCGTATTAATTATTATTATTATTATTTCATTTAAAATATAATTAATTGAAACAAATAGGGAGCATCTGGTGAACGTTTGTATTTCATAATCTCAAATAATTCATTGAAAGGCTTGTCAACAAATTTTTTATAACTGCTACGACTAATGGGAGCTTACCTGTTGCCTCGTTAATTAAATTAATAATTAATTCTCAGGTTCTCAGGATTCTTCGTGAGTGAGTAAATAGATGGAAAATCAATTATGTGTCAACCGATGAGAACTCGCGAGAATAATCAATTGAAAAATTTACGAGAGATTGGAGAAAGTGAGAGGGTGAGAGAGAGAGAGAGGGAGAGGGTGGAAGAGAGAGAGAGAGAGACAGATAAGAAGGGAGAGGGAGAGGGTGGGAGAGAGAGGGAGAGGGAGAGGTTGGGGGAGAGAGAAAGAGGGAGATGGAGGCCATGGTAAATTATCCAAGGGATGAACGTACCAGAATGAAGAATTAACGCTCGTTCTAAGCGGATCGTTAAATTTCATGACGCCCCAATAGGATGTTCCATTGGCTCTGTCGTCGTGTTCTCACTCCCTCCATAATTCTCTTCTTTTCCTTCCATAGTGGTGGTGCTGGTGTGGAAGGGGAGA
>OY769906.1:22471430-22477359 GCA_963669185.1 Dyspetes luteomarginatus
GATCAATTTTTATAATAATTCATTAACATTTATAATTATTCTTATTATATTAAAAATTATTTAACCCTTTTTTTTAAATCGTTTTATGTGTTTTTAATTTTTATAAAAAACGTATGAAAATCTACAGTGTAGTGCGTTGTTCATGTGTAAACGGAGGTCGTACTGTATGGGAAAAGAGCGATGTGTGATTGAAAAGATTGTACTGTAGCGAAGGTCATTTTACTGCGCGCAGTAAATAAATATGCCGATGGCACGAGCAGCTTATTTACACCGAGGATAATATTTTAGAGCCACGTTCGCCTCTGACGTGGACACCAACTATATATATATATATATATATATATATATATATGATGGTCGTATTGTAGGGATGCAACAGTGTCGTTAGCAACCGGCATCGTGCTTACGTGGAAATAATTTTTTACCCTTCCACTGCGTGGCAGTTATACTCGGACTTTTCAACGGTCAACATATCGCGCGCGGTGCGTAGTGAATAATAAAAAGTGCGACGTTAGTGACGAAATGTAAGAATAAAAGGGAGATTAAGGACGCGATAGAAAGATTAAGATTGACTCAAGGAAGAATAATGGCGGATGAAAAAGGAACCCTGCAAAGGATTTTTCAAAAATTTTGGATTATCGTCGTCATCGGCAAGGGATTGGGATTGTTCCAATGCAGATTAGACGGAGAAAAATTGACGAGAGAGGAAGGACGCTTGAGACGAATCTCTTCCATTTCTCTTGTGATTGTTTGTTCGCTGGTCACCATGTACGTGATTGCGATTTATTCCAAGGAACTTCATGACAACTACGACATCGGCACAATGTTCAATCCCTTATTTCTGTTAATATTGAAATGGACTGGAAACCTCATCATAGCGGCAATTGAGGTTTATCGAGAATTTACCAACGCACAGACTGGAATTAAGGTTTGTATCAATATCGTGTGAGATTTTGTGTAATAATTCGTCTATCTCAAGTCCACCATAGAAATTTTGTTGTTTATATATGTGATTAGTGGTGTGCTAATGGAGTTCGAATAGTCAATTCGATTCGAAATTCTAATTGAATAATTCGATAATTTTCGAATACTTGGCATTTTTACTCATCGGGATAATTATTTTTTTTGTTTTGTTTTCGCGAATGTTTATCTTATTAAAATGTACTAAAATTCCCGTTGAATTTAACTTTCGGTGGTGCGAACTCAAAATTGTGAGTTGGTTTTATTTTAAATATTTGCTTCATTTAAACTCGGATGTTATTTTATGATCGTAAAAGTATTTCGAACAATCGATCCTTTCGAATTTCGATACAATGTTGTTTTTTCTTTTTTTTTACCATGCACGTACAATAGAAGTTTGTAGCGTCCTTTAATTTATTCAAAATGCAACACACCTACAAATTATCTTAAAGACCCAATTATTTCGTTCATTGTTCCTGTTACGACATTATTATCAAAAAAAAAAAAAAAGATTTTTCTACAATATTAGAATTATTGGACAAAATCCCAAAATCCCAAACTATTAGAAAAATTATCGAATTATCCGGAAAATTAGAAAATTTTCCGGATAATTCGATAATTTTTCCAATAGTTTGACGATTTTGTCCAATAATTCTAATATTGTAGAAAAATCTTATCTTTTTTTTTGATAATAATGTCGTAACACAAGAACAATTAATTAAATAATTAGGTCTTATTCGATTAGCATCGAATTATTGGACGCATTTTTCAATTATCCGCACAGCCCTAAAATCTTCGAATATCCTTTTTAAAATATATCGGGATTGGCGTTTATGTACCGGGCGTTCGATTTGAACCCGGGCATCCGTCCGATGTACACGGGCGGATTCACACATGGGGCGGGGGATTGGTACAAAGAGCGCAGGGGTGCTTATCCCCCTAGTATATATGGGGCATTCCATGCCAAATCGACCACTTTTGAACCTGACCCTTTTAGATTTTGCTGAAAATTTTCTGTCCTTTTCTACCCTGTGAAAGATGTTTCTACAAATTTTTTCAAATTTTTTCACCCAACCCAAAAAAAGTTATGAATTTTTCAAGAAAATGGCTTTTTTATTCTCAAATAGCCATAACTTTTTTAGAAATTGACTTTTTGGTACCTTTTTTTTTTTTAAATTTTTGTTTTTGAATGAACTTTTCGAAAAAATACACGAAAAAAATTTAACATGATCAATTATATAAAATAATCGGGTTTTTTGAGTAAAATCGTCATTTTTCCGAAGTTCGCCATTTTTTTTTTTTTTTTTTTTTCTCAATAAGAACTTCAATTAATTTGACAACTATCCCCGCTAATCTCGGAGTGGGCCGATTATTTTTTCTATTTTTTTTATTTAATTAAAAAAAAAAATTTTTTTATTTAATTAAAAAATTTTTTTTTTTAATTTTAAAAAATGAAATTTTTTTTTTCATAAATACTATTTATATAACAATAAAAATGTTATTTAATGGTTCTGAGGTATTATAATCTCTATTTATTATGTTAATCTTCGATTATAATGACTGAAATTCAAATTTTGATGCGTCAATAGGATCGATAAACTAGGGTATGGCCCGAAGAACTCTTTGAATGGACTTCTGATCCGGACAACTTGCCAAACATCATAATTAAGTTTTCCCCAGAAAAGGATTATAATACAGCAGTAAATGATTTGAATGAAAGATTTTTAAAAACGAAACCGATCACAGGAACTCAACAATTACACTGTATAATTCCAGACAAAAATGGTTGTTTGTACATTAAAAGCTTTTCAAATTCCAACGAGCACAAAATTTGTAAAATATTTAAACGCCAGAGACGTAATTAATAAATTGTTGAATCATTTTTCAATCATTGAAAATTTACTTTATTAATCATTAATCCTAGTCAGTAAAATAGAAAATTAACATAATAAATAGAGATTATAATACCTCAGAACCATTGAATAACATTTTTATTGTTATATAAATAGTATTTATGAAAAAAAAAATTTCATTTTTTTAAATAATAATTTTTTTTTTTTTAATTAAATAAAAAAAATAGAAAAAAAAATCGGCCCACTCCGAGATTAGCGGGGATAGTTGTCAAATTAATTGAAGTTCTAATAGAGAAAAAAAAAAAAAAAAAAAAAATGGCGAACTTCGGAAAAATGACGATTTTACTCAAAAAACCCGATTATTTTATATAATTGATCATGTTAAATTTTTTTCGTGTATTTTTTCGAAAAGTTCATTCAAAAACAAAAATTTTTAAAAAAAAAAAGGTACCAAAAAGTCAATTTCTAAAAAAGTTATGGCTATTTGAGAATAAAAAAGCCATTTTCTTGAAAAATTCATAACTTTTTTTGGGTTGGGTGAAAAAATTTGAAAAAATTTGTAGAAACATCTTTCACAGGGTAGAAAAGGACAGAAAATTTTCAGCAAAATCTAAAAGGGTCAGGTTCAAAAGTTGTCGATTTGGCATGGAATGCCCCATATATATTTATATTTGTATGTATTGTTTTTTTTTGCAGATAATCGAGAGTCTCAGCCAATATGATCGTAAAGTCAAGGAAATCGGAGTCCCTCGAAAGGATAATTTTTTATTCGCCTCGCTCTTACTAATTGCCCCAATGATTTTGTCCACGCTAGCACAATTTTGTAACATACTTTTCATAAATCCTCGTTGGAATATTCGATTAATGGATTATGCGGAAATGATCGTACAAATGGTGAACCAGCTCGCCCGCCTCAAATTTTGTATGATCGGCCATCTTTTGTACCAACGTTACAAACATCTCAACGAAATCGTTTTACCGAAAGACAAATGGAGGCTCCAAGGCAATATGGCAACTAACAGGCGCTACGTACACATCCATGATCTCGTTTATCTTCACTCGACACTGACCAGTGCCACGGAATCGTTGGCCGAAGTGCATTTCTTCGAGTTATTCGTGTGGCTCTACGAACCCATATGGCTGTTCCTCTCCGGTGTAAATCGTATACGACTGTGGAAATGGTTCACGGCGGGGATTTGGGGTTGCACGGACGCATTGCGAGTCTCAACGGGACTCTATATCCTCTGCTGGTTATGTCACGTGATTCCATCGGAGGTTATTATCCATCTTATCATATACATTTATTATTGCACATGCCGCCGCGAGATGGCGATAGCCCATTAAGGAAAATAAAATATATATATATTAGTGGTGTGCGAATCGAATCGAACAGTGAATTCGATTTGAAATTCGAATCGATTAATTCGAGATATTTCGAGTAGTTCGATAATTTTGTCGTTGCATTTGCAGGTGCGCGTTGCGTTATAATTTTCAATAACTTAAAGGAGGCCACAAGCTTCTGTTCAAAGTGTGGTAATAAATAACAAAAAAACATTGTATGCAAATTAAAAAGGGGTGATTGCTCGAAATACTTTCACGATGATCATATAATAAGATCGGAGTTTAAATGAAGAAAATATTTTTAAAAAATGCAACTCACAATTTTTTGTATATTTATCTGACTTTTTTTTTATATGACGAAAAAAGAATTCCGAATAATCTGCCGTTCGGGATTCATAGATAGAATAGAGTATTTTTTGGCAAATTACTAAAATTCAGCATTGTTTTCCCTCTTTCTTCCTCAGAGTATGTCATTGAAGTTTGCATCGTTGGAATCCAACGAAATTCGAACAAAAATTTCAACCCCTGCCAAGGCTGAGTTTCGGGGGTCGGGGCCGTTTGACAATTGTTCATATTATTTTGTTCATCGCATGAAATAATCTTATGAAAGAAAATTCTATGCAATGTTGATAATTTGTTTTTTTTTTTTATCGAATTTTGTTGCATTCCAACGATGCAAACTTTAATATCATCTCAGAGTCCCCTTTTAAGACTGCTGACCGTATATATAATCACCACCGAAAATTAAACTCGACGGCAATTTGAGTACATTTTAATGTCATAAATATTCGACAACAAAAACAATATTTATGCCTACGACTTAAAAATTCGAAGGCTTTGGAAAAAAAAATCGAATTATTTGGAAAATGTCGGATTATTATTCGAAAAATTCGAACTATTAGAAAAATCGAATTATTAGATTCGAATGCCATTCCCACACCCCCTAATATATATATATTGTGATAGCAATTTTTTATTATTTTTTCTTCCGCGGGATAGGCGATGCGTACAATTTATATTTTTTTACAGGCCGTCGATTTCGCAATGTGGATAATAACAACTGATCCAGAATTAATACACGCTACCAACGTTTACGTACGCATATTCTATGCTTCTCATATTTTTTTTTTTTTTTTTTTTTAAGGAAAGAAAGTTGTAGAATAAGTTTAATGTTACAAGGATTTTTATCACCAGGAAGAGGTGGAGGCAGGGATGTATCTCAACGAACACTCGGGGATTTCATTCGAAGCCTGGCACTTTCACAAGATCGGATTGGCGACGTTCATTTACGTGAGTTTGTTTAAATAATATGAAGCATGCTTATTCGTTATTCGCGGTCTCATCTATACTCGTTTTATCATTTTTTTTCCACCAGCAAAACATTTTCATATTTCAATGTGACATTAATCATTTTTTTCTTCCTTCCATGTACCGAATGCATTTCAATTACTTTTTTTAATCGAATTTCTAATGCAATTATACTTTTAGATCACAATCTTGACCGTCGACTTGGGCCTGGTCGTCTTCGATGGAAATCACGAATTCACCCGTAAGCGACCCCACTAGTTGACAAGGCGGATTTGAAGGCAGCTTTTCCAGAGTAATAGTTAGGTACTATGCTAGATGTATTGGCTGTAGACACGCAATAGTTTGTGAGAAAATTTAAATTTCAAAAAATAACTCGTAACCTATATACTCCTCGTGTTTAACGAATGATCTGGAGTTTGTGCGTTCGAGTCCCAGTCGTGTTGTTTTTTTTTTTTTTTCAATATTCT
>OY769906.1:22477559-22480059 GCA_963669185.1 Dyspetes luteomarginatus
TCAATTGGGACAATAAAATTCTGGATCCTTCGAAGCGTAAATCATATCGTACGAGGGGATCCTCGAAAATTGAGAAAATTAGGGTGGAGAGAAATTGACGAAGGGCAACATGGATAAAACTAAGGGAAAAGGGAGGTTTGTGCCTTGCTGCGCTTGCACGAGTAAAATGAAAAGGTCATATCTTAATTACAATATTCCCACGAGACCTAGAAACATCAGCTTTCTTCCTCTCCCCCCTCCCCCCCCCCCCTCTCTCTCCCTCTCTCTCTCTCTCTCTCCCTCCCTCTCTCTTCCTCCCTCTCTCTCTCTCCCTCTCTCTCTCTCTCTCTCTCTCCTCTCCCTCCCTCTCTCTCTCATCCCTCTTTCCTCTGTGTACCTTCACTACTTGGCTCTCTTCTTATGCTCGAAAGCTTTGCAAGCTTTCTGGCATATCCTGAACGCACACATACAAGTCTTCAACTGCTTACAAAATACACACGCGAACACACACAATCATATTTGCTCGTTTTGTATATATATATATATATGCTCGTTTTGTGTGTGTATATATATATATATACATATACAAAACGAGCCTGGTAGGAATTTAATTAATTTACCAACGCGTCCTCTCTCACGCCTCTTCGACTTGGCTTCTTGTCGCCACTCTGAAATATTGTATCTTCACCCTTCGCATGCTGCGCTGCTGTTGCTGCTTCTCTTCTTCTTCTTCTTCTTATTATTATCAGTCTCATTCGCGACCTTCCCCTTGGTAAAAGCGACAACGACATCCAGCAGAAGCTCCTTCAGAACTCTCCATAAATATATGAAACTTCATCGGTGAGATAAATTTCTCTTACATGAAGAATTAAGCTCGGGACAAATATTCATTCTCATGAGCAAAAATGATTAATTATTCGGAAAAATCTCTCGACAATTAATATATATTATTGTGCATGCTTGATAAAAATTATCATTTATTTATTGCTTCGTCTCGTGGTGAAATAAAAAAAAGACAAAAATTTATCTTTACTGAGGTGATAAAAATTTTTTGGAAAAAATAAATAAATTATACATTCTTACTATATCATATCGAGTCTGACTCGATAAGAAAAATTACGAAAGTAGGGAAAAAGAAATATGAAAAAAAAAAAAAATACATATGCATCCCCATGTATGTTAGGGGTGAGAAATAAGAGGATACGATCGTATGGATAAATCCTCACTCGCTATAAAATACAATCTCGATAATAATAACAGAGTGAGTGGAATTGGGTGGTCTCTGTTTTGCAGGCAATACTCGTCACTCTAGGAGCTTCAAGATATTCTATTTATTTTATATATATATATATATATATATATATATATATATATATATATATATATATATATATATGTGTGTGTGTGTGTGTGTGTATCGTGGCGGGTACTTTCATCGTCGGAAGAATCGATCGCCGCTAAATCCACTAAAAAAAAAAAAAAACCAAAAGTTTTATCCTCAAGCCATCGGCGCATAAGGGAGGAAAGAAATGTTGATTTGAGTGCACCCTCAACATACATATATGTATATGGACGAAAAAAGTGGATATATGGGAGGAGAGTGTACAGTGAGGAGGAAAAATATCAAGTTATGTCTTGATAATAATCTGGAAGGTAAATTAAAAATATTATTTATTATTTCAATAATAATAACAACTAATGGAAAATTCTCAATAGAGTACGAATTTATAATGAAAATGAATAATTTTGTAAGGGAGGAAATAATAACAGACTGGATTCTCTTCTTACGTGGTTTGGGGTTGGAGTAAAAAAAAAAGGAAAAATTACGAGGTCAGTTATAACGAAGTAGATTGAGGAAAAGAGAAATAAAAAATATGAATTTTTTTTTGTCAAAATTGCATCAATTAATTCAAGATTGAGAGCTACGAATTTATATAATTTTTTTTAGGGGAGGGAGAGAATGGAGAACGAGTAGGATTTTCAGTAAGGGTGAACTGGAGTTGCAACAGAAAGTACGTAGAGATTGGAAAAATACGAGGTCGATTATATAAAGGTGGAGAAAGGAGGGAGAAAGGAGACGAAATAAAAACGATTCAGTCATTGTAGGGGATGAAGAGAGAGAGAGAGGGGTGGGGGTGTTCGCTCGAATCGTGAAAAGGTGAGAATCTTGATTTGAGTGGGCACTTCAGACTGAGCGCTGGAAAAACTCGTAAAAACCAGTTACGGGGGTCGTGCAGAGAGGATTGAGGGGACTTTGACTAGGTAGGTTGGTAGAAAAATGCCAGGAAATCCTTCGGTCGAGCCATTAACGGCGATTTCCCCTAAGCCTCTCAATCCTCCTTCCTACGCTACTCACGCTTCTCTCTTTCTCTTTTTCATCAATTTTCGGGGCCCACGCCATTTTGTATTATTTTTTTTTGTTATCCTTCTCCGCCAGTCAAAGTCTCGCTAGACCGAGCAAGAGAATAAAAATAAGTAAAATTGGATCAATCGTCGAGTATCGAAGCTCGATGAGACTCGG
>OY769906.1:22485059-22513451 GCA_963669185.1 Dyspetes luteomarginatus
CATTAAAATTAATCTTAACCTCGTGACTTTCCATTCGGGCCTGAGTCCCAAAATTTATAACTCAGGCCCAAATTTATCTTTGATAAATCGAGATGAAAATTTTTTGAGCAAAAAGTGTTGGCGATGGGAAACGCGGCATGATGTGGCCGCCACACGGTTCCAAGTGACTCGTCATTCGAGTCACATGCGCCACGAGTTTATAGTTGTCTCCTGTGCTCTTCTCGTCACCGTTCGAGAAAGGTAGAGCGTATCAGAATACCACTAAAACTTGTCATGTATTTTTCCTGTACCTGCTCATATATATATATATGTATATGTATATATATATATGTATATATATATATGTGTATATATATATATATATATATATATATATATATATATATATATATATATGTGTATATATATATGTATATATATGTATATGTATATATATATATATATATATATATATATATGTATATATATATATTCCGCGAGCTACGGAAATATATATATATGTTACATGTCGCTAGCCATACCTCGCGGAAGCGCGACGTTCCGTCGCGCTCACACGCCCTCGCTACTCCTCCTCTCTACCCTCGCTTTGGATCCAAGTACGCGCATACATACTCGGCCACAACTCTCGTTGTAACTGAATTTACACCTTGTGCGCGTGTACATAAATCCGGCGGCATGTAAACTCGTATGTACTTGGTCACCAATACGCACTTTGCTTTTGCACGAAAGAGAAAGGCTCGCGTAATTGCTCTGTGAGAGTATATAGGTGAGCTTTGAGTCATAAATCGTTTTGCGCCCGGCAATTTTCGGGACACTCAAAGAGTTTTTTGGTTTTTTTTTTTCTTCATATTTTTGTTAATGATGAATGTAAATGATTAATGAGTAAGAGATGAAAAATGAATAAAAAATAATATAGTTTGACGGTAAATAAAATAAAAATCGAAGTGGTCCCTTAAATTATTAACGATTGTTCGATTATGTTCGTTTTCTAATTATTTTAATTTTCCGGCCCGTTTGAGGGGCCTCAATTTAAATTTAGCTCGATCGTGAAAATCAAAGTGGTCCCTTAAATTATTAACGATTGTTCGTTTTTTAATTATTTTAATTTTCCGGCCCATTTAAGGGGCCTCAGTTTAAATTTAGCTCGATCGTGAAAATCGAAATAGTCCCTTAAATTATTAACGATTGTTCGATTACGTTCGTTTTCTAATTATTTTAATTTTCCGGCCCATTTAAGGGGCCTCAGTTTAAAATTAGCTCGATCGTGAAAATCGAAATAGTCCCTTAAATTATTAACGATTGTTCGATTATGTTCGTTTTCTAATTATTTTAATTTTCGGGCCCGTTTGAGGGGCCTCAGTTTAAATTTAGCTCGATCGTGAAAATCGAAATGGTCCCTTAAATTATTAACGATTGTTCGTTTTTTAATTATCTTAATTTTCCGGCCCATTTAAGGGGCCTCAGTTTAAATTTAGCTCGATCGTGAAAATCGAAATAGTCCCTTAAATTATTAACGATTGTTCGATTACGTTCGTTTTCTAATTATTTTAATTTTCCGGCCCATTTAAGGGGCCTCAGTTTAAAATTAGCTCGATCGTGAAAATCGAAATAGTCCCTTAAATTATTAACGATTGTTCGATTATGTTCGTTTTCTAATTATTTTAATTTTCGGGCCCGTTTGAGGGGCCTCAATTTAAATTTAGCTCGATCGTGAAAATCGAAGTGGTCCCTTAAATTATTAACGATTGTTCGTTTTTTAATTATTTTAATTTTCCGGCCCATTTAAGGGGCCTCAGTTTAAATTTAGCTCGATCGTGAAAATCGAAATAGTCCCTTAAATTATTAACGATTGTTCGATTACGTTCGTTTTCTAATTATTTTAATTTTCCGGCCCATTTAAGGGGCCTCAGTTTAAAATTAGCTCGATCGTGAAAATCGAAATAGTCCCTTAAATTATTAACGATTGTTCGATTATGTTCGTTTTCTAATTATTTTAATTTTCGGGCCCGTTTGAGGGGCCTCAGTTTAAATTTAGCTCGATCGTGAAAATCGAAGTGGTCCCTTAAATTATTAACGATTGTTCGTTTTCTAATTATTTTAATTTTCGGGCCCGTTTGAGGGGCCTCAGTTTAAATTTAGCTCGATCGTGAAAATCGAAATAGTCCCTTAAATTATTAACGATTGTTCGATTACGTTCGTTTTCTAATTATTTTAATTTTCCGGCCCATTTAAGGGGCCTCAGTTTAAAATTAGCTCGATCGTGAAAATCGAAATAGTCCCTTAAATTATTAACGATTGTTCGATTATGTTCGTTTTCTAATTATTTTAATTTTCGGGCCCGTTTGAGGGGCCTCAGTTTAAATTTAGCTCGATCGTGAAAATCGAAGTGGTCCCTTAAATTATTAACGATTGTTCGTTTTCTAATTATTTTAATTTTCGGGCCCGTTTGAGGGGCCTCAGTTTAAATTTAGCTCGATCGTGAAAATCGAAATAGTCCCTTAAATTATTAACGATTGTTCGATTATGTTCGTTTTCTAATTATTTTAATTTTCCGGCCCATTTAAGGGGCCTCAGTTTAAAATTAGCTCGATCGTGAAAATCGAAATAGTCCCTTAAATTATTAACGATTGTTCGATTATGTTCGTTTTCTAATTATTTTAATTTTCGGGCCCGTTTGAGGGGCCTCAGTTTAAATTTAGCTCGATCGTGAAAATCGAAGTGGTCCCTTAAATTATTAACGATTGTTCGTTTTCTAATTATTTTAATTTTCGGGCCCGTTTGAGGGGCCTCAGTTTAAATTTAGCTCGATCGTGAAAATCGAAATAGTCCCTTAAATTATTAACGATTGTTCGATTACGTTCGTTTTCTAATTATTTTAATTTTCCGGCCCATTTAAGGGGCCTCAGTTTAAAATTAGCTCGATCGTGAAAATCGAAATAGTCCCTTAAATTATTAACGATTGTTCGATTATGTTCGTTTTCTAATTATTTTAATTTTCGGGCCCGTTTGAGGGGCCTCAGTTTAAATTTAGCTCGATCGTGAAAATCGAAGTGGTCCCTTAAATTATTAACGATTGTTCGTTTTCTAATTATTTTAATTTTCGGGCCCATTTGAGGGGCCTCAGTTTAAATTTAGCTCGATCGTGAAAATCGAAATAGTCCCTTAAATTATTAACGATTGTTCGATTATGTTCGTTTTCTAATTATTTTAATTTTCCGGCCCATTTAAGGGGCCTCAGTTTAAATTTAGCTCGATCGAAGCACAGAGACACGAAATCAAGTATTTCGGGCTTAAGTTAACTAAAGCAATAAACATAAAACTGTAAACTTAAGTTTTGAGTATAATCTTAAGTAAAAAAAATCATATAAAAATTTAAGTAGATATAAACTTTCGTATATTTTGATCGATTAAAACTCGAATAAGCTTCACTTTTACAAAAAATTTCTCACAAAAAAAAAAAATTTAACTCCAACCAAAAGATATATAAATCGCGATAAGAAGAAGAATTTACCGACCATACACGATGTATCAAAACTACCGGCAGTATATGCATGATGGGAGACAATTTAAAAGAAAAAGAAAGCAGTGGAAGTCAGTGTGAAAAAGAAAAGACTTTGGGCTTGTCGCGATGGTGTGGTGGGAAGGAAGAACATCATTGTACCCACACAATTATATATATATATATATACTTACGAGTTGGTATATATATATACATATTTATATATAAATAATACTTACGAGATGGTAGTGTTGGTAGGGCCCCCTACATATATATATATATATACAAATGTGTGTAAGGGGCCCCATGAATAAAGAGAGCAGCACGCGGCGTACCTACGTGGAATAAACTGTTGGTTTAATCTAAGATTGAACCTCGGGTTCGTAAGGTGCTCTCTGGCGAGTATTCGAAGCTGACAGGCTCTCGCGCGGGAAAGCCAAACTCCTTAGGGGGGCTCTCTCGGTGAAAGCAGCAAGGAGAGCCAAGCTAAAGTTGCCCGCGTACAATTTACTCGTGTTTCTCTCTACTTACTCTCCGCACTGACAGACGAGACACTCCGCACTGCGAGTAGACGCGTTAGTTGCAAAAATAAAAAATAAAAAAAAATAATAAAAAAAAAATTCATACGGTGACATCGTGTCGTGCGACGAAACTTAATTTTTTTATTCGTTTACGATGATTTAAACAACGATACAAAAAATTTCAGAGGCCATCAATTTGATCGAATGAGGAATTTTTATTATTTTAAATTGAATTACGTGATTTTTTTTTCCTTTTTTTTTCGAATTAAAAAAATAATTGGTGCGACGATTTTTAAAGAACAGAGACGAGGAATTACTCGAGAAACAACCTACATGTTTAAATACCGAGAAGTTTCGTGTAATTTGTGATCAACGCTGCACTCGGAAATGTTTCGCTGGATTTCTGTGTAAAAAGATTTTTTTATTTTTTTTTTTAATTGAAGATTTAATTCGAAATATAAAGTTTTTACGTGCCCCCTTGTGAAGGTTAGCCATTAATTTTGTGGTTAAATTTTTTTTTGAAATTTTTGACGAAAGAAATGAATGAAGAAAAATCATTATTTAGATATAATATTGAAGAATGTTTTTCAATGTAGAAATGATTTTTTTTAATTTTTGGACTTGTCACAAAAGCCCAAGTGCCGTATGCGAGTGAAGGATATAAAAAATTTGGCGTTTTTTTTTTATAATATGAAGGACATTTTTTGAATAATTTAAAATCCATGTTTGATGGGCCCACGATGTTCCAAGTGGGACCAGTGCCGATTTTTAGTGATGGAAACGTTGGAGGTTCGTCGAGGGGATGGTCATTTTTGGGGCTGCAATTATTTATTATTCTCGTGGCCGATTGCACCGGAGTTAATCGTGATTTTCAGCAAAATATACATTATGGAATTGGAGATTTACGGCGAGCTGGTACATCAAGATTTGTCAATGTCCGAGGAGGAAATGGTTATTCAATGAGAATCGATCAAGATTCGGCGAGACTTGGATTGAGAATGGAAAATCGTCAATTTGACGATGATTCAAGGTCAAGAAAAATAAACAGACAAGCTCAATCGATCGGTGATGAAAATTCAAATTTAAGACGATTCATCGATGATCTGGAAATCGACGAATCGTTGGATTCGTGGAACAATGAAAATGGCGAATCAAAAAATTCAGAGACACTCGAAAGTTTTCTTGATGATTTGGCCAATGGCAGAAAATTAAATTCGCAAATGTCGATCGGAGATGATGATCGAGGCGAGTACGAAAAAGATGGCGGAACGAGAATAGGAGGACATCGTAGTGGCCGAAGAAGAAAGCTCACGAGTCATGAGCAGGGCATTCTGTTGGTCGAGACACTGAGGAAAAAACGAAATTATACGAAACCGGAAGTCGATGATTATCGAGGATATTCGAGCAGCAACGCTGTCAACAGCGGAATAATGGATATGCTTGGTAGAAGTATGTCATGACACGATGAGTGCCGTAAAAAAATTTCTTCAAATATCCGAAAACACGAATGAGTTCATGAATGATATTGGAAAATTGTAAAAATGAAATTTGTGCTTTATGAATGAAAAATTTTGAGCTTGGAAAAAAATGGCTCGTGAATTTGTGTTTAACGTAACAAAATACATCGATATCGGGCCCGAAAACTGCTGTGTGCCCTCAATTAATAAAAATCTTTCCTGACCGTATACAAAAAATTTCATATTGATAAAAAAGATTTTTTTTTCTTCACTATAATGACGATGACGTGGCTCTTTTACGTTCAGGCTTCAACATTACGCTGGATTTATCAACCAACTATTTTTTTTAAATTTTTTTGACCTATTTTTAAGCTTGATTCGACTATTTCGGCAAAGGCCGATTTTTTTCGACCCTTTCAAAGTATTCTCACGGCCACAAAAATTGAGTTGTCACGATGATTCAAGCTGCATTCTCCAAGTCTACTCGAGACGTTTCTAAAACTCTACAATTAAACCTAAATCGGCCAAACACGAACAAAGTTACGACCATTTAAAAAACGCTGGTTTTATTCCCCGAGAGATGCAAAATGGAAATTTCCATTATTATCTTTTTAACAAAAATTTAACCTATTTTTAAGCTCGAATTGTCTATTTCGGCAAAGGCCGATTTTTTTCGGCCCTTTCAAAGTATTCTCACGGCCACAAAAATTGAGTTGTCACGATGATTCAAGCTACATTCTCCAAGTCTACTCGAGACGTTTCTAAAACTCTACAATTAAACCTAAATCAGCCAAACACGAACAAAGTTACGACCATTAAAAAAACGCTGGTTTTATTCCCCGATAGATGCGAAATGAAAATTTCCATTACTAACTCATTCGATTAGAAATTCACCGCCGATAACGAATCTTGCCCAGTTTTTCATTAATAATTGATCGTTCAAGCGCAAAAAAAAAATGGAATCATTTTTTATTCCATGTAAAATAGAACGAAAGAGAAGAAAACTTAATTTCTGGCTGGCAAGAATTAAAATTATTCGTTCGATTACATATGAAAAAAAATTTGTTTGTTCCAGTGATACCGCAGACATGCAAATACAAGGGTACAAAATTCGAGTGTGGTTTGAGCATAAGTTGCGTTTTGGGTGGTGGTCGTCCAGTCGATTTGTGCTCCGGTGGATTAATATGGAGTTGTTGCGTCGACGATGACGACATTCCTGACAAAGTTTCTCGACCAAGCAGCGTTGGTTTGCTACAAAATGCCAGTAAGCACTAGTATTATTTTTGCACAAAATCCATATTCGTTTTATTATAAAATTATAAAAAATCATCATAAAATTTGTTCAATTTAAATCCTCCCCCCACCCTGCCACCCTCACCAACCCCAAAATTTCATAAGAATATTCAATTAAATTTCCTCCAAACGAGTAATATTTTTCCAAGTCTTAAATTTTGCTCATATCCGCTGCTAATAGTCACCCCAATGCTAATTACGTCACATAAATGCAATCGAGCCCATTTGGGCAAAATAATAAATAATTAGCAAGTACTCGAACTATATATATATATACGAGGCTCAAGGTTACCGAGAAAAATTCCAAACGTACAATCGTACAATGTGCTCACGACTGGATAAAGAAAGAGTACACGTCACCTTAAAAAAAAAAAAAAAAAACTAAACTAAACGTACCCATGTATTTTATACAATTTCGAAATTCCCTCCCAATTAAGGAAATGCCCGTAGAAATATTTTTCTTCCAACTGTTGCATATGTGTAATGACTATTCGTATAATTATGATAATTATTATCGCGTGTTTACTCAGCCTGTAATTTTCACGTATATGGCAAATGACCAAACAAGGCAATTTCTACACAATAATTATATATATATATATATATATATTCATTTATCTTGACTGACGTTCGTAAAAAAGTCAGTCAAGATAAATGAATTTTATTTGGTCCATGGGTGGACGAGGAGTAAATATATATATATATATATATATATAGTTTATTAAATAAATAAATACATATATATTTATATATAATTTATTATATATAAATATATATATATAGAGCGCACAATTCGATGAATTGGTTGAAATTTGTGTATCTGCAATTTATTTTTCGTAAAAAAGTCAGTCAAGATAGATGAATTTTATTTGGTCCATGGGTCGACGAGGAGTAAATATATATATATAATATATATATATATATATATATTTATATACAATTTATTAAATATATATATATATATATATATATAGTTTATTAAATAAATAAATAGATATATATTTATATATAATTTATTATATATAAATATATATATATAGAGCGCACAATTCGATGAATTGGTTGAAATTTGTGTATCTGCAATTTATTTTTCGTAAAAAAGTCAGTCAAGATAGATGAATTTTAGCGTTTTCGTTAAATCTGGCGAATCAGCGTCCATACGTGGACGAGGAAGTGAATATCTACAATTCAGGATCAGGAATAATTCGACCAAAGCCAAAACCATACGAGCAAGAGCAATATCATCAAAAGCCTCACGGGCCATCATCCGAAAATTCGGCTGGACCATTTTACATCAATGGCAATGGGATAAAACCTTCAAATATTTACGAGAATTCATATCCATCCTGGAATCATGATAATCGTCCAAATGATTTGAATTACGATCGTCCGTACATGCTGGATAGACCGGAACTTTCTTATCATCAACATCATCATCATCATCATCCTTCTTCTCCTCCTCCTCCTCCTCCTCCTCACGATGATTATTCACAGGACGAGTACGAAAGTTCTGGTTTGCATCGACCACCGCATATTCACCATCAGGAACCTCCCTCGTATGACTCCACATATCGTGGTAATCGTTTATATCGCGAAAAATATTTTTTTCAGGCACGATTATGCACCAACGACACACGTATGGGAGCCAAATGGAGTTTGGAAGGGCTATTTTTATTAATGTTTTCATTATAATCACCGCTAAAATTTGCTATTGTCTACTCCTCACGCTTTACACTATACACACATATATATATATATATATATATATATATATTTATATATTTATATATTTACATATTTATATATTTATATATTTATATATTTATATATTTATATATTTATATATTTATATATTTATATATTTATATATGTATATATATATATATATATTGTCCAGCCATATTACGACAAAACGTTTTTTTTTTTTTCAATGCACGGTGTACTCGACTATACATACATATAGTAGATTCAAAAAGTTCCCGGAATAATTCTTCATCACCTTACAGTCCTTCTTTCCGAGAACTTTTTCAACCCTTCACATTGTATCGCCTTAAAATTATTTTCCGATACAATCAATATCATTAAATGGCACAATTTTTTTTGTTTTGTATTTTTCTCAATTAATTATTACCAAGCGTTTAAAATGGCGTCTGTATGATTTTTTTTTTTGGATTTCAGGCTGCGGTGAATTGTACACGAGAAGCAACAGAATTGTCGGTGGACACAGCACGAGCTTTGGCAGTCATCCATGGCAGGTGAGCTGAGCGTTTACTTCCATTTTGTCATTTTATTTTCTTACGATTCTCCTCAATGTCTTATGGCAATTCGTTATTTATTTATATTTTTTTTTTCCTTTTCTCCGAAGGCCGCCATTATAAAATCGGGATTTTTGTCAAAGAAGCTCTCGTGCGGTGGCGCATTGCTCAACAATCGATGGGTCGTCACGGCGGCTCACTGTGTCGCAACGTCGGTATTTTTCACACCTATTTGTTTTTTTATTTTTTTTAAATTTAAATTTTATTTATTTTTATTTTTATTTTATTTATTTTTATTTTATTTATTTTTATTTTATTTATTTTTATTTTATTTATTTTTATTTTATTTATTTTTATTTTATTTATTTTTATTTTATTTATTTTTATTTTATTTATTTTTATTTTATTTATTTTTATTTTATTTATTTTTATTTTATTTATTTTTATTTTATTTATTTTTATTTTATTTATTTTTATTTTATTTATGTTTATTTTATTTATTTTTATTTTATTTATTTTTATTTTATTTATTTTTATTTTATTTATTTTTATTTTGTTTATTTTTATTTTATTTATTTTTATTTTTGTCAAATCTTAATCAAAGGGTCAAAGGACAAGTCGAAATTCATCTTATACCTCTTATGGACTTTAGTTTTGTTTTTTATTATTATTTTTTTTCATCTCTGACGACACAGAACACCCAATAATAATTTGAAAGTTCGTCTCGGCGAATGGGACGTCAGAGATGGAACGGAAAAGCTTCTTCATGAGGAATACAATATCGAGCGTAAAGAGGTACATCCGCAATATTCACCGACTGATTTTCGGAACGACGTCGCACTCGTTAAATTGTCGAGGGCCGTGGCCTTCAAGCAACACATCGTCCCGGTCTGTCTGCCAGCGAGAAATTTAAAATTATCGGGTCGTACAGCGACCGTTGCCGGATGGGGACGAACACGTCACGGTCAGAGCTCAGCACCCTCGGTGCTTCAAGAGGTCGATGTTGAGGTATTTAAAAAAAAAAAATCTTTTAACACTTTAAACTTTTTAATGAATTATTTTTAACACACCCCATGAATTTTTCATCCATTTTTTTTAATTTCTTTTCTTTTTGCAAAAATATTTATGTTAATGCACGACCGATCGTTAATTTTCCATCGCAGGTCATACCGAACGAACGATGTCAAAGATGGTTCAGAGCTGCCGGACGGCGAGAAACCATTCACGATGTATTTTTGTGCGCCGGTTACAAAGAGGGAGGACGTGATTCGTGTCAGGTCAGTTAATGCAATTTTCTTCAAGAAAATAACAAAAAATATATATATATATACATATATATATGTAGTTATTAAATTTCATTTACAAAAATTATTGCAATTACGAGGAATCAACGTGCAAATTTCTAATCTGCACTTTTTTTTTTCGTTAATATTTTGTGTATATTTTGTAATAAGCACCATTGCCCTTCAATCATTAAACCAATGTGCTCCCTTAAGAATTTATTTTCGTACGAAAAAGGAAGAATTATTATTATTATTATTATTATTATTATTATTATTATTATAAGAAATCGTATTTACGTGAATTGTTGCAGGGTGATTCAGGTGGTCCATTGACAATGTCAGTCGAAGGAAGACACGTTCTAATTGGTCTGGTGTCCTGGGGAATCGGCTGTGGACGTGAACACCTGCCAGGTGTCTATACGAATATTCAAAAATTCGTACCATGGATAGACAAAGTAATGAGTTGAGAGTTTGAGTCGCGGAGATAAAGCGAGAGAGAGAGAGAAAAGAGAGGATCTACCTCGTGCTGAATCGTCCAACTGATCGGCGACGCATATTTATGTGCTCATGACGGCATATATATATACATATATATTCATATATTGAAACAAAAGAAAATAGACAAAAGATTTGTCGATTTTTTGTCACGCCGGATGTACGCGCAACGAAATAAAAACGCGACTATCCAAAGAAACTTTCGAGAAATTCGAATGAAATCCATATCGGATGTACTTTGCAGTACATTTACGATTGTATTATAATAACGTATGGGTAGTATCGTTCGCGTCTTGTTATTGATCATTTTTCTGTGTTATAAGCCTGCGAATTATACTTGTAACGTGTAAAAATGAATAAGAGAGTGAAAATTATTGTGTACTCGAATTATTTACTATCCTTCTCACAGTCTCATCGGGAATCTTTAATTTACGTCAGGATACTTCCCTACCACGGCCGTAAACGAGGGATTTGAGACACATACCGACGTATGGTAACTATCTTCCCGTTTTCTACTTCATCTCTGGGAGGTAAAAATTCTTTGCCCTGCTTCTCGGATCGATAAAATAGCTCTCAGCCTGAATGTTACCTTCCATCGGTATAACACTTAATCGGTAACCATGCGTCATGCCTTACCATCCGCTGCCAATGTAGACAGCTTCTAGTTGTAATAATCACACCTACATTACCGACTGCTGGTCAAATGTTAACTCGCGCCGTTGAGAGAGAGATAGCGCCACTTTTATTGATCGGGGGCCTCAGGGGCTCTGCCTTTCGGAAACAATAAAAATAAAAACTCCAGTGAAGTCTAATTGTTTTTTTATCCCTCCATATCGTGAAAAATCCCTCGTTCTGTTCGCGAGCAGACGAAAAAAATACGGAGAAGATGGGCGATTCGGAAAAACCATTCGCTTGTCCCTCGCCGGGTTGTAACATGGTAAGTGTTTTCCTCATTTATTTGCTAAATCCTTCGTATATATTTGACATAACCCTCGAAAATCCATTGAAACAATATTTTACCTACTCGATATCTTTATATATGCAATCAGAGCTTCATAAACGAGGATCATCTCGTTGTCCATAAGAAGAAGCACGATATGGTCTTAAATCTTGGTAGTAGCGGAAAAAACACATTTGTTGGTGAGTGTAGCCATGAAAAAAAAAATTGTATTTCCGTGTTTAAACGGAATAAATATAAATTTTACTCATTGCTAAACGTAAATGATAGCCGATCAAACTCCAACACCTACGAGATTCATCAGAAATTGCGAGGAGGTCGGCTTGTTTCAAGACTTGCAAAATGTCAATCCGTTTGAGGAAACATTTAGACGAGCTGTTGAAGCTGGAAAAACTGGCGCACTGTCAGAGCTAGAGGTAAAAAAAAACAACGATTAGTGTCAAGGTCATATTATTTACCGATCGAGTCGCACAAGCCGCGATCCGGTCGGTACATCGAATATTTCTTCGTTAAAAAACGTATAGCGATGCAATCAATGATTCAAAGCTAATTTATTTACATACTAAAAATATCTAACGTCTCTGAGGAAAACACGAAAGTCACGTGACGTCCAGTGCTTCTGTCTTTCTGCGGCCGGTCGGTAGTAAAAAAAAAAGAAGATCTCGAATTCTGTTCCACTCAGTCGGTATGAACAGAATTTATCGAACTCTGTTGATTTGTAAAAATAAGATTTTCCGGAAAATTCACATAGACTCAGTCGGTAACAAAGCCACATGTTTCATGTTATCTGCTACTGCTCAGTGGGTAAACCAGATTTTTCGCAATTATGAGCGGGAGAGAGAAATCTGCTTTTACTTCAGTGCCAAAATTCTCCTAAACGGTTGTTTAGGAAAATTTTGGTAGGCAGTTTTTGTTACCGACAGAGAAGTGGCACATCGTCGGAACGAAAAAGGCCTAAAATTATTATTATTAATGGAGAGGAAAGGAGTAGGGTTAAAAAATAAATTAAGATGAAAGACGAAGGAGATGAATATTACAATGTTGATCGCCATTTAATTATCCAGGCGGGTGGAATGGACGATACATTACACACGCCTCACATATTTCCCAATATATCGGACCAAACATCATCCACGATCGTCACAGTGGTCTCAAAAAAACGAAGAGATCACGAAATCGTCGCGACAGATGAGAAAAATCATTCCATCAACAGTAGCAAAAATATCGGGGAAAATTCAAAAGACGTTGAAGTTATCCTAGAAATGAAGAAATCAATCGAATCATCAAATAACAGTATCGTCGTTCAAGAATCCGACAATTCTGTAGCATCAAAAATAATTGGATGCACCTCGCCAAATTTGTAAATATTTTTCTCTAACTCAACTGATGATTCTCATAAAAAATTATCTTCGTCCTAGTTTGATTGAATAATAATAATAATAATAATAATAATAAATTCGCAGAACAATTAATGGTCAGGAAGTTCAGCTACTTTTGAAAACTGCCGATGGCAAGTTGCTGCAGCTCTCTGCGATTCCAGTCTCCGAAAATCGTATCAGGTCTCAAGCAATTCTCGTTAAAAATGGCGAATCATCGTCAAATTGTAAAATGGAGGAAAAAAATGAAAAATTGACTCCGAGAGTCAACCCAAACAGCAGACTTTCCCTGGCTAAAATGGTACGAATCGATGTAATGATTAGAAATTTTGAATTTTTCCTACAAACACGACACATGGGTCTGCTAAGAAATTTATGTCGTGGTCCATTTTGTATTCGGCACGTAACTGGTGAAATCAAAATGGCCGACACTGAGCATTTTTGGCTTTTCAAACCGAATTATGGAAAATTATTGAAAAATTCTTTTGGGCCGAAGAAAAAATGGCTACGGAAAAAAATAAAATGGCACCAAAAAATTGGAATTCATTGGGGAAAATGGACGCACGTGTTGTGTTCTAGGATAAATCTACCGGGAATCAAAATGTTCTGGCCATGTTGTCCGCGAAAGCTCATTGTTTATAAATAAATAAAAAATTATAGCGATTGAAAGAAGCTCTGAGTAAAAATGTTTCGGCGAGCTCAGCCGGTGATGCGACCAACAACTCACCGGAACATACCGAAAGGTCAAAGACCACCAAGGTCAACGAGAAGGTCACAGCGAACGTGGAGCAAAGAAGAGATCAAGATATACTCGCTCGTAATCGTGCTAGTTCCATGAGGGCACGAGCGAAGCGAAAAGCTTGGATTCAGCAACTCCAGAGAACGGCCGGAAACGCTAATGAAAAAAATTCCGCACTTCAGACGGAAGTCCGAGCGCTCCGAGCGGAAGTTTCAAAATTACGAGCTTTGCTTTCGGCTCATGATAATTGTGCAGTGACGCGAGAAATGGAAAAGGGTAAATTATTAGAAATAATTTATTCATCCACCGTGGAAATAAAGTTTAGTCGAGATATTTTATGAAAATGTTTTTTTTGACCAAAAGTCAAATTTATCGTAAATTTTTAAAAAAGAGAAAATGTCAATCTTTCTTTTATTTATTTCTTTTGATTTTTTCCGCGGCTTCACACGCCTTCAATCAGTCTAAAAACATTTCACCCCCTTTGTACCCCATCAGGGGTTGAATTTTAAAAAATCCCTTCTTAGTCAGTCTCTAAATTATAAAATAAATCTACTGGCCCAAATTTCAAGGTTATAACTCTTTATAGTTTCTGAAATTTCGTTATTTCGCTTAGAAATAATTTATTCATCCACCATGGAAATAAAGTTTAGTTGAGATATTTTATGAAAATGTTTTTTTTGACCAAAAGTCAAATTTATCGTAAATTTTTAAAAAAGAGAAAATGTCAATCTTTCTTTTATTTATTTCTTTTGATTTTTTCCGCGGCTTCACACGCCTTCAATCAGTCTAAAAACATTTCACCCCCTTTGTACCCCATCAGGGGTTGAATTTTAAAAAATCCCTTCTTAGTCAGTCTCTAAATTATAAAATAAAACTACTGGCCCAAATTTCAAGGTTATAACTCTTTATAGTTTCTCAGATTTCGTTATTTCGTTTCTAATAATATAAAATATCATTGCAGATTCTCTCATTGCTGCGGAGTCGAAAATATCATCGGTTCTTCCTGTCCAAAATATTGGCATAAATCAGCAAAACGCATATTGCCGAAAGAGGGTCACAAATAATGGGGAAATTCCAATAGCTCCAAAAATAGTAAAATCATCGAGTAAAAATCACGTGATTTTGCCAAAAGCCGAAATCATTAATGATTTATCAACGATGAAGATAATTGACGTTCGTTCATTGCCAAGTGATCGTGAAATGTGCAAACGGATCGTTCTCGTGCAAAATCCAACGAGGAGAGTTGGATTTTTGCGTGCAACATCGCGCTCGATGGTACAGATAAATCTTCCAACTTTGCAGATTGAAAATGCAGCATCAAAATGCACAGGTACCTGAGGAAAAAAATAAAAATAAAATAAAAAAGAAAAAAAAATGAGTCAACGTCGCGAAAAGACTGCCAAGGATATATATTCAATTTTTCGGATCTCTCGTCTCGCTCTTTGCTGCTGCTGCTGCTGCAGGAATCTTCATTGCTCGAAAGGAAATGAAAAATTCATCAGGGAAATATCTCATGCTGTGATATTTCATCGGGAGAGACGCAATTTATATTCGAGAATAAATTTTGTTGCGATGAATAAAGGATATTTGATAATAATAGTAGTAATATTTTAGTTTTTTATTACTGAGTAGAAAATTTTACAAATCTCCAAAGCTGCTGAGATTTAGATCCATAATTTTCCTTTTTTTTTGACCTATCTTGACCTTTTTATTTGTTACAAAATAAAATGATAAAGGGGAACGGGGGTGCTACTGAAAAAATAGATTTTGTTGCGATGAATAAAGGATATTTGAGTAGTAATATTTTATTTTTTTATTACTGAGTCGAAAAATTTACAAATCTCCCAACCAGCTAAGATTTAGATCCATAATTTTTCTTTTTTTTGACCTATCTTGACCTTTTTATTTGTTACAAAATAAAATGATTAAGGGGAACGGGGGTGCTACTGAAAAAATAGATTTTGTTGCGATGAATAAAGGATATTTGAGTAGTAATATTTTATTTTTCATTCCTGAATAGAAAATTTTATACATTTTAACATTTGCGAGATCGACGAAAGATTCCATAACGTTAATTTTTTTTTGACCTATCTTGACTTTTTTATTTGTTACAAAATAAACTGATAAAGGGAGACGGGGGTGCTACTCAAAGTCTTACATACAAAGAAGGGAATTATTTCTGGAGAGCGAAGGTACAGGGGCGTATTTTGTGGGCGGTTAAACTCGAATTTCATTACTTAATTTTTCATTCTGATAGTTGGTAAGCGACTCTGCAGTGTCACCAGCATGAAATGAAATTCTCAAAGTGGATTCTCAAAGTGGAGTATAAAAAAAGTCATTTATTTCTGAAGACTCACGAACAGGAACCCTGAATCTCACAATCAGACACAAACTTGAGTCAGAACTGTATAAAGTCACAATCGCATGTATAGGTATAGGTATAGGGATAGGTAAATTTGCAATTTCCAACAATTATTGTACAAAAATCTCAAGTCTCGTAGTATAATTATAAAATCTGGACATCGCATGATGATTTTAATCGCAGATGATGCTTGATGATTTTTTAACCTTCAGGCCCTTATCAGTTCTCCGTCCAATAAAAAAAAAAAAAAATCAACGCTCCTATTAGCATTTTTAAATCTGGACATCGCATGATGATTTTAATCGCAGATGATGCTTGATGATTTTTTAACCTTCAGGCCCTTATCAGTTCTCCGTCCAGTAAAAAAAAAATTTCAACGCTCCTATCAGGATTCTAAAATCTGGACATCGCATGATGATTTTAATTGCAGATGATGCTCGATGATTCTTTAACCTTTGGGCCCTTATCAGTTCTCCGCCCAGTAAAAAAAAAAAATCAACGATCCTATTAGGATTCTAAAATCTGGACATCGCATGATGATTTTAATTGCAGATGATGCTCGATGATTTTTTAACCTTTGGGCCATCAGTTCTCCATCCATTAAAAAAAAAAAAAAATCAACGCTCCTATTAGCATTTTTAAATCTGGACATCGCATGATGATTTTAATCGCAGATGATGCTTGATGATTTTTTAACCTTCAGGCCCTTATCAGTTCTCCGTCCAGTAAAAAAAAAATTTCAACGCTCCTATCAGGATTCTAAAATCTGGACATCGCATGATGATTTTAATTGCAGATGATGCTCGATGATTCTTTAACCTTTGGGCCCTTATCAGTTCTCCATCGAGTAAAAAAAAAATTTCAACGCTCCTATTAGGATTATAAAATCTGGACCTCGCATGATGATTTTCATCACAGATGACGCTCGATGATTCTTTAACCTTCGGGCCCTTATCAGTTCTCCGTCCAGTAAAAAAAAAATTTCAAGTCTCGTAGTATAATTATAAAATTTGGACATCGCATGATGATTTTAATTGCAGATGATGCTTGATGATTTTTTAACCCTCGGGCCCTTATCAGTTCTCCGTCCATTAAAAAAAAAAAAAAATCAACGCTCCTATTAGCATTTTTAAATCTGGACATCGCATGATGATTTTAATCGCAGATGATGCTTGATGATTTTTTAACCTTCAGGCCCTTATCAGTTCTCCGTCCAGTAAAAAAAAAATTTCAACGCTCCTATCAGGATTCTAAAATCTGGACATCGCATGATGATTTTAATTGCAGATGATGCTCGATGATTCTTTAACCTTTGGGCCCTTATCAGTTCTCCATCGAGTAAAAAAAAAATTTCAACGCTCCTATTAGGATTATAAAATCTGGACCTCGCATGATGATTTTCATCACAGATGACGCTCGATGATTCTTTAACCTTCGGGCCCTTATCAGTTCTCCGTCCAGTAAAAAAAAAATTTCAAGTCTCGTAGTATAATTATAAAATTTGGACATCGCATGATGATTTTAATTGCAGATGATGCTTGATGATTTTTTAACCCTCGGGCCCTTATCAGTTCTCCGTCCAGTAGCTGATGAATATTAACACCGGGCAGGAGAATGACAAGGGACTTTGGGCTTGATTTTTCTTCATTCCTCCTTATCGACGACGAATTTCCAGAGTAATGGAAAAATCGTGCACGAGCCACACGGATCTAGAAATGAAAAATATATTTTTTACTTTTCACGTAAATATAGAGATCGACGAAATTTTACGTGATTCGTAACAAGAGCTTGAAAATTTCTTCATTGATTGAAGCCCCGCGCTGAAATTCCTTGAGCCAATCAGCATCAAAGATCAAAGCTGAGTAAATTCCACCCCCCCCCCCCCCCTCCCTCCCTCTCATGGCTAATAACTCTCATAGAGTTAACGAGACTTGCGTAATTTTCGTTTGACGCAAAAATTGTGCGTAATCAAAGTTTTCATTCAAGAATAATTATTACGTGTTCGAGGATGTAAACACGAATTTTACATTATTAATTTTATTATTTATTTTTGAGGTTTTATTTAACGGTCATGTGACAAACTCGCGAATCTATAATTAAAATTAATTTATTAACGCGCAAACTCCACTTGGATATAAAAAATATTTATGCGGTCTGGTCACGTGATCAGTCTCGAGTCAATTGAATGAAAAATTATTCATTCGGTAAAGTTACTTCCGTCATTTGACGGAAAAAAAAAAAATTACATTTCTTAATCCTTAATGATTGATAATAATTTATGTAAAAATTATTGTCATTTCGTGTATAAAAAATTGAGCATCGCGTTTTAATCGTGAAAAATTTCTCTAATCTCTATACACGTGCATTCCATCAGCGCCATCTAACCAACCGGACGTAACTCCCGGGAACACCCCTCGCTCTTCGCTCGTTCACACACAGGAAATGAACAAATTCGCAGTCACTGTGATTGTGCAAATTCTTCACGATTCTCAACATTGAGCCCCATAACGATGATAATGAAAGTTTTTTTTTTTATCGATCCAATTTTCAAATTATGCCGATTCGCCATTATCCATGTCTGTAAAAATTCACAAAAATTAATCCAAAAATGATGAGGGGAAAAAAAAAAGACTCGAGCTTATTACGAAGCAGCGCGTACTGCTGGGCACGCTCGAGAACAGCGAGCGCGCATCAAGGGAGGGGAAAAAAAAAACCGTCATAAACGATGCGAGGGCAACCAACCGTTTTTCTATGCCGATAAGGCGCGGAGCTCGTCATAAGCCGATAAGGACGTGAAACCGCGCAGCGAAAGGGGAGGGGGAGTCGGCATGGCCAATGAACAGATTTTACTTTGTAGGGATTCGGAGAATTTTCGTTACTTTGATATATACATACATATATATATATATAGTAAAATCGCGAGTTGAACAAAAATAGAATTGACCGTTCCGTGGAAAAGGTTATTAGTGGCGGCACATTTCGCGAGGTTCTCGATGATAAAAAGAGATAAACGAATCTAAACTTGCGGTTTTAGTCACGTGGCTAACAAAACACTGAGAAAAAAATGGACTTTCGAACTTACTCCTCAAACAGGCGCAACATTATATCGCGGATTCTCATAGCGAGCAAATAAAAATTACTCAATAAATAAATTAAATAATTGAACACGGAGGTTTATGAATTTTTAAAACTTGCTTGATTCCGGAAAATGAACACGATTTAAATCAAATGCAAATGCACTGTCGTAACTTTTGTGTTTATCGAGAATTAACAGTACAATTGAAGAAGAGAAACGGACGAGCCGGACGCGACAACATGCTCGTAGCACAGACGATACTGAAGTGTCGTTAGTTCGGCGTTCGGCCCGTTCGTCAGCAGTGCGGCGGCGCTGACGACTTCGCCGTGGCAAGAGTGGGGGGGATGCTTGGATGCGCGCGCACCCGCGCGTTCTTTTACGGAAACTGCACGCGTGATCTCGTGATTTTACACTCGCAATTATATCGCTCTTTGTGCAAAAAGTTGTCGTGAATTTGAGAAAAATTATCATCCTCTTCACAAATTATCGCGTTTAACTTTGCGTCGATTGGGGAACAATAAAATTAATTCGTTATTTAAGATGAGAATTTTGCCGAGCAGTAACAACGAACGATGTAAACGCTCGAGAGTTTGCAAGCCGACTGAGGAGAGGATCGTTTGCATCTGTATGAACGAGATGGGAAACGGCCCGGAGCCTGCGTGCGTGTGCTCAGACGGTTCTCCTTGTAATGCGCGAGAGTAGGACAGAAGCGTTTCACGGTGCGCAGCGATGGCAGGGAGAGAGGGAATGGTCCGAGCGGCGCGGCAGGGCGGGGGGCAAGAGCGTTAGGAAGAGATAGATAAGTTTTTAGCGTAAGTTTTCGCGATGTATTTTTAAACGCTGTGAATTCGATTCCAAACCATTTATATAGAATGATAGAAGGCCTTGATTTTTTTGTTTTCCGTCCTCGCCAGTTTTGGAGGCCATTTGGTGGTCCACGAAAGGAATTTTTTATCATCACGATAGCCTGAAAGCAAAATGTACAATATTTATAATTAGTGCGAGGTCAAGAGACATTAACGTGTTTTAATTACGACTAAACAAAGCTATACTTTGTTATAAATTTTGTAAAGTATATAAATAAATAAGAACGACATTATTTAAATGAAAATATTTATACAGAAATCTATAAGATAATATCAGGTCCAAAAGAAAGGATGTGGTGGCGCTTGCGTCGTTTCTAATTTTCAATTCACGAAAGAGGAATACAAATGCCAGCAGGAGGAACATTTATGGATCGATTTATTCGATAAGTTGTTCAATTAATGATTATCTTTTCATGACGATAATAGATCAGAAAAATTAAGACGATAGACAAAATGGCTGCTTTCGATTACAATTTATTTTCACTTATAATAATGTTCTCCATATTATTCAAAGCTTCGTAGATGTTCGAAAACGATAATCCAGGAGAGATTAACATATAAAATTACCAGCTGCTTCCAACGATATTTAATTAACGTAGCTTCCTTTTTTTATTTCTTAATCCTTCTTTATATTTCGTTATAGTTTATTTTTTTTATTCTATTCGAGTCGCTTGTGGGTATTTCAGTTCAGAAGCAAGACAGTTCATAGGGTCACCGTGGGGTGACGACACACACGAAATATGCTAACTATTCATGTTTCCATTGTATTCAAAAACGTTCACGATACAATATCTCCTGGTCGCTTCTATCTCGTGTGGTTTGTTTCGTTCTATATATATATATATATATATATATATATATATATATATATATATATCGCCAGCCTACAAGTAGCTAACAAAACTTTTCGTAAACGAGTCAGAGTTTAATCGAATCGAAAGAAAAAATTAATCGTGGTCACGTGATTTGCTCAGCCGGTAAATTTGTTATTTAAATAATTGAATATTATTTAAAAAATTAAATAACCGTCATAAAAAGTTCAATATTATAAATAAACGTTTATTTAATAAATAAATTTAATAAAATTTGAATTCTCAAAATGTCACCCTGCAAGAGGAAAACTCCCTACAAATAAACATAAGAGAAATAAATGCAGGCAAGTTTTGGATAAAGTTTTGTGTGTGCGTGTCGGGCTCGTTTCGAGCATTATGGAAATGAGACGTTTGCACAGAGTCGCCTCGATCCCACGTGTTGACCCCTATATCTTTGTTTCACGGAGTAGCCACGACCTCACGTATAACGCTCTCGCCCTTTCCCCCTCCATGCTCATCTCTCTCCCTCTCTCCCTCCCGCCCTTCTCCGTCCTCGCTCACACCCCTCTGCCGCCGCGCGCTCTCGCGCCACCCCCCACTCTCTCGCGCCCCTCTCCAGGCAAACTTTTTCGAAGCACACAGAGCCACACACTATAAGGCGTTTTTCGTTCGATTGCATAATGGAAATTTCGAGTTATCGGTTATAGAGACTTCAGCCTTTTCCACATAATTCAATGTAACCATTGTCATTCGATAGGGCAAACCGATCGATCATCTCGAAGAGAAAAAAAATAAAAGAAAAAAAAAAATCCATTCAATGAATTATTGGTACTGTTTGAAAAGCTTCCAGAGGACCAAAAAAAACTCGATAAGTGCCAGATCTGATTGGACAAATTTTCATACAAATGCATTCTTCCATACGAATGCTTGGGAACAATTGTTTATCCCCTTATTATTATTATTATTATTATTATTATTATTACACTAATTCGGATTTTTCTGTCACAATAGAAAAGGGCAAGACTGGCGTTCTTTTTTTTTAGTTATGAGAAAAAAAAATGCAATTATTGAAATGTACATTTTGCCTCATTACTTACATTTATTTACGAAGCTTCGTGAATAAAAAAAAAAAAAAAAATCATAGATTTGAAAAAAAAAAATGACAGACATATTTTTTGTCTGCGACTTATTTTCGTTTCAGACTGATTAAAAAAAATATATATATATATATCGAAACTTGATAAAATTTGAAATTGACGAATTTCGAGATATATTTGGTAGGGAAATTTTGTAAAAATATTTAACTCGGCAGTTTTAATTTTTTTTCGAGCCAGTCTTTAAACGAAATTAAAATTTGATGATAACTATAAAATCTCGTTGGTTTTGTAAATTTATACCTCGAGTATCATTCAAGTTGATCAGAATTGCTAAATTTCGTTGTCACGTAAATCGTCCAAAGTCTTATTTATTCGCTATTTGTCAGAATTCAAGTTAACTCAAATTGAAATTCAAATTAGTATTAAAATTATTGCAAGCATTGAAAAAATCTACGATAATAAAATTTTCCTCATATAAATATTAAAATTGTCTGTTGTTGTCCGTTGAAAATTGACTGTGTAGAAAAATTATTATGAAATTTAATAATGTATATACGGCCAAATTAATTAAAATTCTTTGTCAATTTTATAATAGTCAAATTAATCAAAAAATTACGTTGAAATTTCATCGTCTCGTGACTCGCCCAAAGTATAATTTTTCGTTATTTGCCAACAAGTTCTTAATCCTTAAATATTCTTATTATCGTTGCTGTGTAAAAAAAAAAAAAATCATGTCAAATTTATTAACGATCATCTATAGGGTCAAATTAATGAGAATTATTTTATCAATTTCGTTGTCTCGTAATTCGTTCAAAGTATAATTTTTCGTTATTTGCCAACAAGTTCTTAATCCTTAAATATTCTTATTATCGTTGCTGTGTAAAAAAAAAAAAAATCATGTCAAATTTATTAACGATCATCTATAGGGTCAAATTAATGAGAATTATTTTATCAATTTCGTTGTCTCGTGACTCGTCCAAAGTATAATTTTTCGTCATTTGCCAACAAGTTCTTAATTCTTAAATACTCTTATTATCGTTGCTTTGGGTAAAAAAAAAAAAAAAAAATGTCAAACTTATTAACGATCATCTATAGGGTCAAATTAATGAGAATTATTTTATCAATTTCGTTGTCTCGTAATTCGTTTACAAACAGAGCCATCTCGTTTACTCGGACGATACATATAATCATTTTCCAACATCAAAGTAGAACGACGCTCAACAATGATGACGAGTCACGAACATAGTTGGGATACTCTCGAGTATAACCAGCCACTGAATCACCGAATGTAACGCTGAGCTTCTATTGTGACAAATAATATACTTTTGCCCCTCTCACATGTGTGCTGTGCCATTGAGAGCGAGAGTAAATTTATATATATATATATACATTTACTCTACTACTACTACTACTACTATATATATATATATATATTTACTCTACTATAAATATATATAGGCTGATGCAGCATCCTCTCCCCTCCTCCACCCTTCTCACTCCTCGCCCTAACCACGAGAGCTTATCTCTACGATACATGCAACGTATTGTAATACATGCATAGCTCCAGGGACGAAACATCGCACATATTTAAATCAACTAATGCTGTGTAAGTTTGAGAGAGGCGCATTTCGTCTACGAGCTATGAATTCAACGATGAAAAAATAAAATAAAATAAATAGCCTCGCACAAAGTGTTATATACGATAAACTTTATATCTTATCTCTCTCTCTCTCTCTCTCTCTCTCTCTCTCTCTCTCTCTCTCTCTCTCTCTCTCTCTCTCTATATATATATATATATATATATATATATATATATATATATATATATATATATGGTTCTTGATCGCGACAAGATCCGCGACACGAGCTAATCTGATCGGCCTCGAAGCCTCACGTAGCATTCAGAAAAAAGTTCCGGTATTTTTTTTTTCTCCACCTTTCAACGTAACCCAAATCATTTTGTTCTCGTAAAATTGGTAATTTAATTATTTCAGATAATTTTTTTTTTTCTTCATTGTAAAATTTTTTCGTCATAGTCAAAGAAGGATTACGCGGTTAATTTTTTTTTTCTTCATTAAAAGCAGAATGAGTAATTAATGAAGCCTAAGATTTTTATTAGACGATTTTTCGTATATTTTTTTTTTCTTTTTTTTAACATCGAGCAACAGTGCGACGTATTTAGAAATATTTTTCTTTACTCGACGTAAAAAATATATTTATAATAGTGGATTTGAGGTCTGCATATACATATATATATATATATATATATATAGTATATGCCACATCGCGTCGAGAGTTTGTAAGGTCAATGTTTTTGGGACTGTGGTCTGGCCTGGGCTAAGAGACCAGTTGCCATGCCAACGTAAAAGAGAGACGTGGCAGTGAGGGAGGTTGTGAAATAGGGGAGGCTGGAGAGCGAAAACCCAGACTGGGTGAGAAACCCGGTGTGTGTGTGTGTGCGTGTGTGAGTGAGTGAGTGCGTGAGTGAGAGAGAGAGAGAGAGAGGGAGAGAGAGAGAGAGAGAGAGAGAGAGAGAGAGAGAGAGAGAGAGAGAGAGAGAGAGAGAGAGAGAGAGAGAGAAGGGGGGAGAGAGAGGGGGGGATGAGAGAGAGAGAGAGTGGGGGGCGAGTGAACGGAAGGGAGGGGGAGAAAGAGAGAGAGAGAGAGAGACAGGGGTGGTGCGCGATAGGCACCAGCGATAATCAGGAAAAACTACGACCAAGGCTCATCCCTCCCCCCTCTCGTCCCCCCACCACCCCAATAGAGAATTGAATTTCGTGCTTCTGTCATTAATAGCCATATCGCACAGCACAACACGAAGGCACATTGAGTAATTCGGTAGGAAAAAAAAAAAAAAAACATTGCGACCCAAACAAATTTCAATTGTTCAATATTAGAGAGATCAAAATGAGAAAAAATAAATAAAAATAAATCCTCAAACTCAAAAATAAATGCGTAACGAAAGTAAATTAAAAAAAAAAATTTCCACCAATTTACTTTGATGTAAAATTTTAATTTATCGATTTGACTGAAATTTTACCCTTATTTTCCCCACTTGGACTCCCCTAGTGTATTTCTTCCTTTTTTTACCTCATCGCAGGGGCGCGAACCACCAGATGATTATTTATAAATATTTTAAGTTCGTGTGTCTTACAAAAAATATTTACCCTTCACTTATGGACGATAATTAATAATTATCAGCTCTAAAATTTCGTTCCAGGATTAATATCTCGTTGATGTGAAAGAAAAAAAAAAAAAAAAAATTCTCTTGAAATTTGACACGAATCTCACAGTGACCTTTGAACGATGAAAAAGGGTCTCGTGGCAAAGGGTCAGTGGAACGTATAAACGAGCACACATTGTGAGTGCTGACGGTGTTGAAAAGTTCAGGCTTACATATACTGTTATAAAATGCTTTCGTTCGATACAGGACGAGGCAATTGGGCCCAATCTTTTCATTCGTTTGCAAATGAATTTGAATGTGGTACGACGACGACGACGACGTGCATCTCTACACAGTGCGGGAACGCTGAAGAAGATATATATATATATATATTAAATCCGAACAGATATATGCATATATATATATATATACATCCTTCTGCCACTTGAATAATCTACGAGAGCGAGAGAGATATAGAAAAAAGGCAGAGACACGTCATCGTTCGTTCGTTCTACCGAAAAGACGAGTCTTATCACCTTAGCGTGGTCGCGAGCATATCTCGTTCAAGTATTTCAGCACACGATGGCTGAAGACTCAACGGAACGTTGAAGCTTTTTTTTGAGCTCGTATGTGCTCTCATTTCTACATATATATATACACACAAATATATATATATATATATATACATTTCTATATACACAGATATATATATATATATAAGGGATCGAGAAAGATGATGAGAAAGTGTGCAAGTGTTAAGTAGCAGCCCATCATTCGGATATGAGGGATATGGAGACACACACACACACATTATATTTGTGTTGGTCGAGGAGGTTGAGATGAGTTCCAGTAGGTATAGAGGGCGAGGGTTTCATAGAGTACCAGCAACGTTTTGAGGCCGGAGACCCGAGAGTACCCTTCTAGTCTTTCTCCATTTCCGCCTCTCTCGTTTTCTCGTTTGGCCCCGTTTCTCGTTTCTACCCTGTATTACGTCTCTTGCTCACCCTTCTCCCCCCCCCCTCTCTCTCTCTCTTATCATCCCCCTACTGTTGTAGCACTCTTGTTTCCTATGCGAGGTACCGATAGTGCCTTCTAGTACCAAATACGATATATATATATATATATGTATATGTATATGTATATGTGTATATATATATATATGTACATATGTATATATATATATATATATATATATATATATATATATGTATATATATATATATATATATATATATATATATATATATATATATATATATATGTATGTATATATGTATATATGTATATATGTATATATGTATATATGTATATATGTATATATGTATATATGTATATATGTATGTATGTATGTAGCAGGTTTTCTGGCTTATTCTCTCTCTCGCTCTTGTTTCTCCCAGGCGCCTCCCCCCGTGACCCCTAGCTGGCAAACAACCCCATCGTACTAGTACACTCGTTATGAGACATCACCGAGAAATATTCGCCGGGTGTTTCACCCCAGCCCTCTCCGTGTTATCCCCTCCACAGAAACTATAATCCAACGGTCCAGAGAGTACAAGAGTGGTCGAACATGCCCCGGTGTGGAAAGCGATAACGGTTCGTTGATAAGGTGGGGCATATGCCCATTACCTTTAATCTTCCTCTCGTTGTCATTCTCTCTCTCTTTCCCTCCCTTTCCCTTTCTCTCTTTTTCTCACCCCCTCCCACCCCCTTTCTTTCTCTCTCTCTCTCTCTCTCTCTCTCTCTTTCTCTCTCCCTCTATATGTGGGTGGCTTTCTTTATCTGCCCTCGTACTACCCCTTAACACCGACGCTTTTAATATCTCGGTGGGCAAGGCTACACTGCCTTTTTAATTATCTCCAGCACTGGATATAATATGGAAGCTTGCATCTTTCGATGAAATAAACGTAAATGTACGGATGTATAACCGGACAAAGCAGTGCATCCATGGCATATTTGGCAAACAAATATTTTTGCTTGTATAAATAATTATGGACTAATCGATAAATAGCATGAAATAAATATTTTCGATAAAATAAACGTAAAAGTACGAATGTATAACCGGACAAAGCAGTGCATCCATGGCATATTTGGCAAACAAATATTTTTACTTGTACAAATAATTATGGATTAATCGATAAATAGCATGAAAAAAATATTTTCGGTGAAATAAATTTTTGCTTGTATAAATAATTATGGATTAATCGATAAATAGCATGAAATAAATATTTTCGATAAAATAAACGTAAAAGTACGGATGTATAACCGGACAAAGCAGTGCATCCATGGCATATTTGGCAAACAAATATTTTTGCTTGTATAAATAATTATGGACTAATCGATAAATAGCATGAAATAAATATTTTCGATGAAATAAATTTTTGCTTATAGAAATAATTATGGATTAATCGATAAATAGCATGAAATAAATATTTTCGATGAAATAAAATTTTGCTTATATAAATAATTATGGATTAATCGATAAATAGCATGAAAAAAATATTTTCGGTGAAATAAATTTTTGCTTGTATAAATAATTATGGATTAATCGATAAATAGCATGAAATAAATATTTTCGATAAAATAAACGTAAAAGTACGGATGTATAACCGGACAAAGCAGTGCATCCATGGCATATTTCTCAAACAAATATTTTTGCTTGTATAAATAATTATGGACTAATCGATAAATAGCATGAAATAAATATTTTCGGTGAAATAAATTTTTGCTTATTTATATTTTTGCTTATTTATATTTTTGATTATTTATATAAATAATTATGGATTAATCTATAAATGGCATGAAATAAATATTTTCGATAAAATAACCGTAAATGTACGGATGTATAACCAGGCAAACCAGTGCATCCATTATTTATTATTTATTTATACAGCAAAAAAATATTTTTGCTGTATAAATAATTATTTATTAATCGATAAATAGTAGATATATGCACTATGATATATATTGAAGGAACTCCATGGAACATTTTTCTATAAACGTTTCATTTTTTTACCCAATTTTATTTGCAAAACAGACGTGCCATGTACCAAAAAATTCACAGCTGTAAATATGGACCAGGAAATAGATTTCGAGGTCACTCTCGAACTGATCCCTAAAATGTAAGATTTTCCTGATATTTT
>OY769906.1:22513651-22541151 GCA_963669185.1 Dyspetes luteomarginatus
GAGAGAGAGAGAGAGAGAGAGAGAGAGAGAGAGAGAGAGAGAGGAGAGGGGGAGAGGAGAGAGAAAGAGAGGGGGGAGGGGAGAGGAGAGAGAGAGAAGGAGAGAGAGAGAGAGATAGAGAGAGAAAGGAAGAGAGAGAGAAAGAGAGGGGAGAGAGAGAGAGAGGAAGGGGAGGGATGTAGTATATGGAAAACGACAAGCTTGGACGTCTGCTGATGATTCTCCTGACGTAAAAGGTGTCGAGATGACTTTTCGTCATATTACTCCAACGACTCTTGAAACCATTAAGGCCTCGTCGTCTTAAGCCTAGGGGCGGTCTCTCTCTCATTCTCTCTCTCTCTCTCTCTCTCTCTTGCTCTTTTATTCGACAAAGGGAGGTCTAGACTGTCGTACCTTCGTCCTAGCAATTATTCTGTCGGCAGTTTTCCTCGCCCTCGGGAGAGTCTAATGCGATGAGTAAATCTCGCAAGAGAGAGAGCGAGAGAGAGAGAGAGAGGGAGAAAAAATTGTAATCCTATATCGTCTTGTAAAAAGTTACGGTTCGTTTATGTTCTCTACCCTTTTTACTCGAGGCAGTCGACTTCCATTTTATTTTTTCCGACAATCTCTACCTGCTGTAAATTTGGCTAAATTCGGTCCACCGTAAAACGTGGATAATTGAAAGAGAGAGAGAGAGAGAGAGAGAGAAAAAAAAAACAAATAAAACATTTTGGTAGTTTGAAATTCATTATTTTTATTTCACATTACGAGGGATATTTCGGACCCTCCAAGTGTGAGATATTGCAATAATTAACAAAGAGCATTATATATATATATATATATATATAAACTCGATGGACTATGGGGGTAGACACAATCGGCCCTCCAGCGAGAGTCTCGTGTGTTGTATGTGGTCTTATATAACTATATATATATATATATATATATATATATATATATATATATATATATACATATAAAGACAAAAGTATATATATATATACTTTTGCCTTCCACTATCACGAGGGTTTTTTCTCCATTTTCTCGTTTTCCTTTTGGGAAAAAAAAATATATCCACCAGCTGGGACTCTGCGTGTGCTCGATCGCTCCGCAGGCCTGCTCATTTACTAATGACTTATGCTGCTTATATATAGTTGTCCATATTTCTCGTGGTTTCTTTCCCTTATTTATTTTTCCCTCTCTCGTAGATCAAACACCTTCGATGTATTCACAATTATCATAAATTTACTTTGCCCATATATATATATATATATATATATATATATATATATATATATTTTAAATATTATTTTAGATTAATTTAGACGCATAAAGAATTTTATATAAATATCGTAGATCAAACACCTTCGATGTATTCACAATTATCATAAATTTACTTTGCCCATATATATATATATATATATTTTAAATATTATTTAAGATTAATTTAGACGCATAAAGAATTTTATATAAATATAAATTATGCGTGTGCGCAATAAATAACGTCCAAGCACATTATTATATTGTATATTATATTGGCCAAAGTGTTGTGAAATTCATAAGCGGGTCGGTTGGTCTCAAAACCGTCACATATGGAGGCATTTTAATTGAGAGTCTGGCTGTTAGGTCATCGCTGGTATAATATGCCAGCCTAGGCGTATCCTCTCGACACATATGGAAGTTGCCTCTCTGGTATTATTTAGTGGAAGAGGAGGAGGATGGATAGAGAGAGAGAGAGAGAGAGAGAAAATGAGAGAGAGAAAGATAGAGAGAGAGAAAGAGAAAGAGAGAGAGAGAGAGAGAGGGAGAGAGACAGCCTCGGATTAGCCCCTCCCTGGTACCTTAAACACAACACGTTCAACTACAAAGTTTATCCCATCCCAGAGACACAAACTACTCGAATTTCCTTCATGGCTGATGAAAATTTTCCAAACTCCATCAACGCAACTTAAACTTTTTAATTTAACAATTAGGTCACTCACACTGGATGATCAATTAATTATATTAATTTTGTGGCACTAATTTAATTATGACTCATCGTTCCAACAAAACACAAAGTCCGGAAAAATTATTTTAAATAAATACATATTTTATGATTTTTGTTATTCACCCGCCCCCCCCCCCCCCCCCCTCGTCATCGATTTTTACGAAAAAAAAACAAATCGACATCGACTTGAAATTATATTGAAATTAGTAAAATTATTTTTTCAATTTCGCGTATCGGAAAAAAAAATTGTATGATTATTTTTTCAAGTCTCGATACAGACGAAGATTATAGCTCGTAGCATGTTCCTTTTCGTGAAAAATTTATTCAATTACCAAACGATTTTTTTACGAGAAAAGTAAAAAAAAAAAAAAATCTCCATACATCGAGAGCGTTTGATTTATTTTTTTTTAATTTTATTTTCATTATTTTCAATTCGCGATGGAAGAAAAAAATATTTGATGGACAAAGCAGGCGCGATAGGTGTAAACTGGGTGGATTAAAAGTAGGCAAACAAGAATAATGTGAGAAAATAAAAGAAGAAGAAGAAGAGGAAGAAGAAGAAACGAAAAAAAAAAATGGGATTTAAAACGATGGAGGGAATACGTCGTCGTCGTGACGGGTCTGACCTGGGAGAAGCTGGTTGAGAGAGCATTCGATGCTCGCAGCTGTTCCACATTCGAAGGATGGATTCTTCGGGGCTTTGTCAAATTACGACAAAAGAACGAGAAGCTCCCGGGCCATATTTAACAAAAGGCCAGCATCGTGCAAACCCAACGAGGCTTTGAGCCTGAGCTCACGCTCTCTCTCTCTTTCCCTCTCTCTCACTCGCTCTCCCTCTCTCTCTCTCTCCCTCTCTTCCTTACTCCATCGCTCTCTCTCTCTCTCTCTCTCTCTCTCTCTCTCTCTCTCTCTCTCTCTCTCACTCACTCACTCACTCACTCACTCACTCTCCCTCTCTCTCTCTCTCTCTCTCTCTCTCTCTCTCTCTCTCTCTCTCTCCCTCCCTCTCTTCCTTACTCCATCTCTCTCGCTTCTCTTACACTTCATCTTGCGCACAAAATCTTTTACGTAGCTTCACGTGTACACCATACATTTATGCACGCACACGGACACACACACACACACACACACACACACACACACACACACACACACACACACACACAAAACACGCAAACGCCATTACGTAGAGGCTGAACAAGTTAGCCAGAGCTCTTGCAACGACACAGAGGAGACTTATGGACCGAGAAAGCCGGCTGTATCGTTCCTCGTACACTTGGGCATTTGCCTCACCACAAGCTTTTCATCCACTTGCAACTATACTGAAAATTTTGATGGGAAATACCGAGGAGCGATTTAAATTTAGACAAAAAAAAAGGTCAACTGGAAATTTGCACATCGCTTGATGTTTCCATGCAATACAAAGATAGAGAATTTATTGTCTTTTGCACCCCCTCCATTGCAATGGAGAAAAAAAAAAAAATCACAAAAATCATGCACTAGATATGAGTCAAAGACTGTGACGACTTGAAGAATATTCGAGCCTCGTTTGACAATGCCAGTTACATATGTGATTGAATTTTTCGTAACTCTTGCAGTCTGGAGTTTAAATTTTTTATTATTTTTTTTTTTATTACAAAAAATGTATTGAAACTCAGAGTGCAATTCGCTGTACTTGTGTAAATGTGCGTTGTGTTGTGTACGGTAGCGATCGATTTTTTACGCGTCTCTGTACATAAATAAATAAATGGCAATGGCACGTAGAGCAGCTTTACATAGTAGGAAAATATTTCAGAGCTACACGTGAGTCTCAATGACGTGGATGTCATACTTGATGGTCAGCAGATAGTTGGGATGCAACAGTGTTGTTAGCAACCGGCATCGCGGCTATAGGTGGGGACGACTTTTTACGCGTCCACTGCGTGGAGTAAACAAATTCCGGCGGCGCGAGCCGCTTCACACCGAGGAAAAGTATTGACAGCCACGAGTTCGTCTCTATGATGTTGACATTGTACTTGATGGTGAGATTGTTGTGATGCAACAGTGTTGTTAGCAACCAACGCGGTTAGGTGGAAGCCATTTTTTACCCTTCCACTGGGTGGCAGTTATACTCGGACTTTTCAACGCTTAACATATCGCGCGGTGCATAGAGAATAATAAAAAGTGCGACGGTAGTGACGAAAAGTAAGAATAAAAGGGAGAATAAAAATTCGATAGAAAGATTAAGATAAACTCAAGGAAGAATAATGGCGGATGAAAGAGGAACCCTGCAAAGGATTTTTCAAAAATTTCGGATTCTCGTCTTGATCGGCAAGGGATTGGGGTTGTTCCAATGCAGATTAGACGGAGAAAAATTGGCCAGAGAGGAAGGACGCTTGACACGAATCTCTTGCATTTCTCTTGTCATTGTTTGTTCGTTGGTCAACATCTACAGGATTGCGATTTATTCCAAGAAACTTGATGACGACTACGACCTCGGCACAATGTTCAATCCCTTATTTCTGATCATATTGAAATGGACTGGAAACCTCATCATAGCGACTATTGAGGTTTATCGAGAATTTACCAACGCACAGACTGGAATTAAGGTTTGTATCAATATCATGTGAGACTTTGCCACAAAGAAAAGCGTGCCGTAACTATGGAGAATAACTGACGGCACTGCGCCGACACGCCGTGCACTCCGTGTAAAGGTTGTGATAGCCACAGCTCGGTCAGCGACTGACCGAATGAGCCACTGTTGCTGTGTGCTGTTGCAAAGTTACCTACGGCACACCGTGCCGGCAGAAATTAGTTAAAGGTTACAGAAGTAAGTGTCGGTGGCGCCATGGCGTGACGGAACGTGCCGTCACTGTGCAGCCAGAGTGCAAGGTCATGTCCATCTCTGGGTTGTGTAATAATTCGTCTGTCTCAAATCCATCATAAAAATTTTGTTGTTTATATATGTGATTAATGGTGTGCTAATAGAGTTCGAATAGTTAATTCGATTCGAAATTCTAATTGAATATTTCGATAATTTTCCAATACTTAGTATTTTTACTAATCGGCATGATTATTATTTTTTTTTTTGTTTTCGCCAATGTTTATCTTATTAAAATGTGCTAAAATTCCCGCCGAATTTAACTTTCAACGTGGTGAATTTTTGTAAATTGGGGATAAATACTCCATCACGAATTCCGAATGCCAGATTGTTCGGAATGCTTTTCTGGTCTCATGTCAAAAAAATCAGATTGGTATTCAAAAAATTGTGAGTAGGATTTTTTAAATAATTGCTTCATTTAAACTCCGTTGTTATTTTCGATCGTGAAAGTATTTCGAACTTTTCGAATTTGGATACAATGTTGTTTTTTTTTGTTTTTTACCATGCACGTACAATAGAAGCTTGTAGCGTCCTTTAATTTATTCAAAATGCAACACAGCTACAAATTATCTTAAAGCCCCAATTATTTCATTCATTGTTCCCGTGTTACGACATTATTATCAAAAAAAAAAAAAAAGATTTTTATACAATATTAGAATTATTGGACAAAATCGTCAAACTATTGGAAAAATTATCGAATCATCCGAAAAATTCAAATTATTCGATTAGCATCGAATTATTGGACGCATTTGAAATTATTCGCACAGCCCTGAAATCTCCTAATATCCTCATTAAAATATATCGCCACCGCCGCCACCCCCGCAGTGTACAAGAATTGGAGTTTATATACCGGGTGTCCAATTTGAACCAAACGCCTCACAGAGGCGTTCATACACTGGCGGATTCACACACAGGGTGGGGGATTGGCGCAAAGCGCGCAGGTGTGCTTAGCCTGCCCCTAGTATATATATATATATATATATATATATATATATATATACTAGCTGACCCGGCGAACTCTGTTCCGCCTTAGAGGCAATAAATAAGCAGATTTTGGATTTAATTAAGTTCAACTTTTTATTAGGAAATACAAATAAAAAAATTAAGTATTTTAATGATTCTTTATCGTTCATGTATTTTGGTGCATAGGTTGCACTCTTCAGTTAAGTACCTTGTGATACACGACATTTTTTGTTTTATTATCAAGCGCAAGAACAAACAACGCAGATGGTCTTCCGACCTGTGAACATGCCACATATAATTGACCATGGGAAAAACATGGATATTCCAGATTCAAACCACAAACTTTCAATGATTGGCCTTGTGATTTGTCAATGGTCATGGAGAATGCAAGACGGATCGGGCAATTTCTTGTCCTTCTTCAGTCCTTTCATTCGCAATGTTTCGTATCCTTCTTGCATTACGGCTTTGTCGGGAAAGGTTCGATCGTCTCGGTCGCGGCATTGTTAATGATGATGAACAGAATACAAATTAGTGATTATTACTAATTATTATTTTCTGACAAAATTTAAAATTATCAAATTTTTAACCATACTTTACCTTTAATAAACCTTTAATAAAAAATTGAACTTAATTAAATCCAAAATCTGCTTATTTATTGCCTCTAAAGCGGAACAGAGTTCGCCGGGTCAGCTAGTTATATATATAGATTACTAATTATTGATTTCTGACGAAATTTATAATTATCAAATTTTCAACCATACGTTTGAACCATACGTTTAGCTCTTCTCAATTGCTTTTCGTTTAGCTGTCATTTGTCTTACGTTTAGCTGTCATTTGCGTTTTGTTATTCCATGTCAGATGCGTTTTTGTTATACCACTTTCATAGTGACTTGTATTCTCTTTGACGTTTTATGTCACGATAAAAAGTATCCTATGTCCGTCTCCTGGTTCTAATCTACATCCCCACCAATTTTCAGCCAAATCGGTACAGCCGTTCGTGAGTTATAAATAGTGTAACTAACAACGACTTTCTTTTATATATATAGATTTATATTTATATTTGTTTGTATTGTTTTTTTTGCAGATAATCGAGAGTCTCAGCCAATATGATCGTAAAGTCAAGGAAATCGGAGTCCCTCGAAAGGATAATTTTTTATTCGCCTGGCTCTTACTAATTGGCCCAATGATTTTGTCCACGCTAGCACAATTTTGTAACATACTTTTCATAAATCCTCGTTGGAATATTCGATTAATGGATTATGCGGAAATGATCGTACAAATGGTGAACCAGCTCGCCCGCCTCAAATTTTGTATGATCGGCCATCTTTTGTACCAACGTTACAAACATCTGAACGAAATCGTTTTACCGAAAGACAAATGGAGGCTCCAAGGCAATATGGCAACTAACAGGCGCTACGTACACATCCATGATCTCGTTTATCTTCACTCGACACTGACACTAGCCACGGAAATGATGGCCGAAACGTATTTCTTCGAGTTATTCGTGTGGCTCTACGAACCCATATGGCAGTTCCTCTTCGGTGTAAATCTTGTACGACTGTGGAAACGGCCAACAGCCGGGATTTGGGGTTGCACGGAGGCATTTCGAGTCTCAACGGGACTCTATATCCTCTGCTGGTTATGTCACGTGATTCCATCGGAGGTTATTATCCATCTTATCATATACACAAATGGCAAATTACTAAAATTCATCATTGTTTTCCCGCTTTTAAGAATGCTGATCGTATTGTATAATCACCACCGAAAGTGTAAACTCGACGGGAATTTAAGTACATTTTAATAAGATAAAGATTCGCGAGCACAAAAACAATAATGATGCCGACGAGTTAAAAATTCGAAGGCTTCGAAAAAAAATTCCAACTATTCGATTCTATTCGGCCACTATTCCTACACCCCCTAATATATATATATATATTCTAACAGCATTTTTTTCTTATTTTTTCTTCCACGCTATAGGCGATGCGTACAATTCATATTTTTTACAGGCCGTCGATTTCGCCATGTGGATAATAACAACGGATCCAGAATTAATACACGCCACCAACGTTTACGTACGCATATTCTATGCTTCTCGTTTTTTTTTTGTTTTTTTTTTTTTTTTGAAGGAAAAAAAGTTGTAGAAAAAGTTAAATGTTACAAGGATTTTTATCACCAGGAAGAGGTAGAGGCAGGGATGTATCTGAACGAACACTCGGGAATGTCATTCAAAGCCTGGCGCTTTCACAAGATCAATTTGCCGACGTTCGTTTACGTGAGTTTGTTTAAATAATATGAAGCATGTTTATTCGTTATTCGCGGCCTCATCTATAGTCGTTTTATCATTTTTTTTCAACCAGCACAACATCTTCATATTTCAATGTGACATTAATGATTTTTTTCTTCCTTCCATATACCAAATGCATTTCAATTACTTTTTTTTTAATCGAATTTCTAATGGAATTATACTTTTAGATCACAATCTTGACCGTGAACTTGGGCGTGGTCGTCTTCGATGGAAACCACAATTACTATGGCAATAGACGCCACTAGTTGACAAGGCGGTGCTGAAAGCAGCTTTTGCAGAGTAATAGTTGGGCTCTGTCCTAGTGTACTGGGTGTAGACACGCAATAGTTTGTGAGAAAATTTAAATTTCAATACATAGCTCGTAACTTATATACTCCACGTGTTTAACGAATGATCTCGAGTTCGTGCGTTCGAGTCCCAGTCGTGTTGTTTTTTTTTTTTTTTTCAACATTCTCCTCAATATATATTAAAAATAATAATAAAATTCGATCGTGGGTAATGATATTATTTATTGTCAAAGTATATAGAAATGTTATTTAATATCCAATGAATAATACAATAATAATACGGATCGTGATAATCCGTTAAATATTTACTCAGATGCTCTATTTTGCACATAGCTGGATATTTATTATTATTCATATGCAAGCGTAATATAGGATAAGATATCGAGAATAAGGAAAAAGGTGTGATGATGCACGCGCAGAACCTTTGCACGAAAGTTTCACAAGTAGACATGAAATAGAAAGAGAGTGCAAAATTATTGCACATTTTTTTGCAATAAGATGTGAAAATTGTCTACTTTTTGTTTAAATCTTGCTACGATGCATTGGAAAAGGTGTGTCTTATATAGGATGAAAATATATGATAAAAAGTTTATCTCCAGTAAAAATTAAATAATTGTCTATTTTTATCTCAAAGTTGTTATTATTATAAAGCAATATAGAAGCTTTTAGTGGAAAATTTTCACCAGGATACTGAGCTCAATATACAAATTGTCTTTTACCGCGGTAAATAACGACGAGATCAAAAACTCGAAATTAAAAAAATATATTAAACCACTATAATATATGGGTATTGGCCAGAAGTAAAGATAAATAACGAAATATTTATTATATTAGAAGAAAAAAATTATTCGAATTTATTTGAAATCATCAGGCGACTCAAGATATGAGGAAAATGCTCACATTGCGCGGGTTCTATGGCGTGCGAGAAACTTTGAAATGGCCAATGAAATTAACCGTTTGAATTTTATTCAACATTTTTGTACTTGTAAAATTTTTGCGTTCGCTGATTTTGGATCCGACGGGAAATTTTTAAAATTCAAATTGACGCGGCGTCAATATTGACTGATGAAGAGAATGTTAAAGCGATGATGAGATTTGAAAGAAAAATTGTTAACTTTGCACATTTCGACACTCGAGTGTAAAAATTCTGAAAATTTAAAAAACGTGATGACATTTTTTGAGGACAAGATATATGAATTAGAGAATGGCTAAAAAGGATTTAATCTACAATGTGTAATTAATTTTTTTATTTATTTCTTTTCATCTATAAAACATAATGATATATATATATATAACGATTGCCATTAACGAGATATAATTTGCCCCGCGGGCTTCGTGCATTAATTGAAAAATGTTCATAAATTTTTTTCATCGGTTCAATCCTGAGCGAAAAAAAAAAACGGATTGTCGAAATTAATTGTAAACCAGAAAAAAAGGGTCCCGCATGTGTGAATTGAGTTTTTCATTTTATCATAATTATATTATTATTATAATTGTTATTATTATTATTTCTGTTATATTATTTTAGTAATTTTAGTAATTTTGAAAAGGAACAGAAGTTTGATATGATAAAAACACATGTGTAAAAAGTAGCAGTTATTGCAACGTTATTATAGTAATTCGTTTCTTTTTTTTTTTTTTGACTATTCACGTTGTCATCACTTTTGATGTCTTACTGGTAACCGGTGGTGATATTTTTATAGTCTTACATAGTTTATGAAAATAATAGGAGCAGCAGCATTAAAATAATAATGGTAATGGTGGTGATGTTTTTTGTTGTTTTTTTTCATTCTCATATTTCTTTTCTTCGTGATAATAAAACAGAGTCGAGCAAAAAAAAAAACGTATAAATATAGTATGTTTTTTTCTTCTTTTTTTAATCATCATCTTCTTCCTTTTTTCCCCATTAATTTTTTTTCTTCTCCACTTTTATTGTATCCGTTAGTTCGATTAAAATTAATATCGTAAAATAATAGGAAACTTTTTTTTTTTTTATTTTTTTTTAATGCCGGTGCACGGTCTGTCTTTGACATCTTTGTGGATGTTCGATTTTCCTAATTTAATTAATTAATTTTTGGAATTTATTATTTCTTGTATTATTTTCTACCGATCCTGGCAGACCAGGAAAACCATAATCAATACTCGCATAAGTTAACAATGGGACTCTGCGTGTCACAGAGTCACATTAGTAAATAAGCCGCAGCTCTGTGGCACGCAGAGTCACAATACTAAATAAGCCGCATGGCTTACTTTTACTAATGTCTCTATAGATACTATGTGTATGTATTCTTCAATTCAAATCTCCAATGAAGTTAATAAATAATTTTTGACACTTATTGTCTTTAATTATTGATATTCGAAAAAAAATTAAAAGTCCATATACGTTTTCTCGCCTATTATGGAAAAACTCTTGATGATGGAAACCCTGGAGCCCGAGGGTTTCACAAACATTCTGACGTTGTGAAGAAATTAAAATATTCATTGCAGTTTTTATGCACTCAAATCCTCGTCATGTATATTCTCAAATACTCCTCTGCTTATTATCAGTATTTATGGTGAAAATTGCGAAGATAAAAATTCGTCTCGTTAATTGAAATTCAGTTTACTCAGGCTGATTGTTTGTACCCCTGAACTACCTTAAAACATCAAAAGCCAACCGAACCAAAGTATTTCAGATGAAAAAAAAAAATCCATTTCGAGGAAGAAAATTGAAATTCCTAGATAAAAATTTAAATGAGAAAGTGCTTGAGGTCTTTCTTGAAAAAATGATATCCTATAGATGTTATCCTATAATTAATATCTATCTTTGCTTTAGTATGCATTAATATGCTAACTTTTAGTGGAAAATTAGGGGGTGGGTTTCAATTTAGCCGAAGAATCGATTAATGATTTTTTTAATGTCATGGGGGTTGTTATCCTACAATTAATATATACATCAAATTGCAAAATCCAAATTTTTAATTGAAAATTAGGGGGTGAGTTTCTATCCCTCCCTCTCTCGCTCTCTCTTCCTCACTCCATCTCTCTCGCTTCTCTTACACTTTATCTTGCGCACAAAATCTTCTACGTAGCTTCACGTGTACACCACACATTTATGCACAAACACGCACACACATTTATGCACGCACACGCACACACACACACGCCTATAGAGACACATATTCAAGCACACACATTTATGCATGCACACACACACACACACACATTCAGGCAACACAGATACAAAACACGCAAACGCCATTCTGTAGAGGCTGAACAAGTTAGCCAGAGCTCTTGCAACGACACAGAGGAGACTTATGGACCGAGAAAGCCGGCTGTATCGTTCCTCGTACAGTTGGGCATTTGCCTCACCACAAGCTTTTCATCCACTTGCAACTATACTGAAAATTTTGATGGGAAATACCGAGGAGCGATTTAAATTTAGACAAAAAAAGGGTCAACTGGAAATTTGCACATCACTTGATGTTTCCATGCAATACAAAGATAGAGAATTTATTGTCTTTTGCACCCCCTCCATTGCAATGGAGAAAAAAAAAAATCACAAAAATCATGCACCAGATATGAGTCAGAGACTGTGACGACTTGAACAATATTAGAGCCTCGTGTGACAATGCCAGTTACATATGTGATTGAATTTTTCGTAACTCTTGCCGTCTGGAGTTTAAATTTTTTTATATATTTTTTTTTATTACAAAAAATGTATTGAAACTCAGAGTGTAAACGCGCGTTGTATTGTATACGGGAAAAAAGCGATGGAAAATATTGTGTTTTAGCGAAAAATTTTTTACGCGTATCTGTACATCAATAAGTAAATACCAAAGGCACGAGCAGCTGTACATCGTAGGAAAATATTTCAGAGCCACACGCGAGTCTCTATGACGTGGATATTATACTTGATGGTCAGCACATTGTACAGATGCAACAGTGTTGTTAGCAGCCGGCATCGCGGTTATAGGTGGAAACCATTTTTTACCCTTGCACTGCGTGGCAGTTATCCTCGGACTTTTCAACGCTCAACATATCGCGTGGCGCGTAGAGAATAATAAAAAGTTCGACGGTAGTGACGAAAAGTAAGAACAAAAGGGAGAATAAGGACGCGATAGAAAGATTAAGATTGACTCAAGAAAAAATAATGGCGGATGAAAAAGGAACCCTACAAAGGATTTTTCAAAAATTTCGGATTCTCGTCTTGATTGGCAAGGGATTGGGATTGTTCCAATGCAGATTAGACGGAGAAAAATTGGCGAGAGAGGAAGGACGCTTGACACGAATCTCTTGCATTTCTCTTTTGATTGTTTGTTCGTTGGTCAACATCTACAAGATTGTGGTTCGGGCCAAGAAACTTGATGACGACTACGACCTCGGCTCAATGTTCAATCCCTTATTTCTGATCATATTGAAATGTACTGGAAACCTCATCATAGCGACTATTGAGGTTTATCGAGAATTTACCAACGCACAGACTGGAATTAAGGTTTGTATCAATATCGTGTGAGACTTTGCCACAAAGAAAAGCGTGCCGTAACTATGGAGAATAACTGACGGCACTGCGCCGACACGCCGTGCACTCCGTGTAAAGGTTGCGATAGCCACAGCTCGCAGCAGCTCGGTCAGCGACTGACCGAATGAGCCACTGAGCCTCAGGCGATGCGCAGTGGCACGGCGCATCGTCTCAGTGGCGTCACTGTGCCGAAATATGGTGGCCCACGCGATGCAACCACGGTGCAGCCAGCGTGCTGTTGCAAAGTTACCTACGGCACACCGTGCAGGCTCATGTCCATCTCTGGGTTGTGTAATAATTCGTCTGTCTCAAATGGACCATAAAACCATAAAACCACCATAAAAATTTTGTTGTTTATATATGTGATTAGTGGTGTGCTAATAGAGTTCGAATAGTCAATTCGATTCAAAATTCTAATTGAATAATTCGATAATTTTCCAATACTTAGTATTTTTACTAATCGGCATGATTATTTTTTTTGGTTTGTTTTCGCGAATGTTTATCTTATTAAAATGTACTAAAATTCCCTCCGAATTTACCTTTCGGTGGTGCGGTTATTATTCATTTAGCATTTTTAAAAGGGGAGGAAAAAAGAGGAAAAATGTGGTGAATTTTTGTAACTTGGGGATAAATACTCCATCACGAATTCCAAATGACAGATTGTTCGGAATGCTTTTCTGGTCTCATGTCAAAAAAATCAGATTGGTATTCAAAAAATTGTGAGTTGGATTTTTTAAATAATTGCTTCATTTAAACTCCGATATTATCTTTGATCGTAAAAGTATTTCGAACAATCGCTCCTTTCGAATTTGGATACAATGTTGTTTTTTTTTTTTTTTTTTTTTTTTTTTTTACCATGCACGTACAATAGAAGCTTGTAGCGTCCTTTAATTTATTCAAAATGCAACACACCTACAAATTATCTTAAAGACCCAATTATTTCGTTCATTCTTCCTGTGTTACGACATTATTTTCAAAAAAAAAAAAGATTTTTATACAATATTAGAGTTATTGGACAAAATCGTCAAACTATTGGAAAAATTATCGAATCATCCGAAAAATTCAAATTATTCGATTAGCATCGAGTTATTGGACGCATTTGAAATTATCCGCACAGCCCTAAAATCTCCTAATATCCTCATTAAAATATATCGCCACCGCCGCCACTCCCCCGGTGAACAAGAATTGGAGTTTATATACCGGGTGTCCAATTTGAACCAAACGCCTCACAGAGGCGTTCATACACTGGAGGATTCACACACAGGGTGGGGGATTGGCGCAAAGCGCTCAGGTGTGCTTAGCCTGCCCCTAGTATATATATATATATATACATATATATATATATATATATATATATATATATATATATATTTATATTTGTTTGTATTGTTTTTTTTGCAGATAATCGAGAGTCTCAGCCAATATGATCGTAAAGTCAAGGAAATCGGAGTCCCTCGAAAGGATAATTTTTTATTCGCCTGGCTCTTACTAATTGGCCCAATGATTTTGTCCACGCTAGCACAATTTTGTAACATACTTTCCATAAATCCTCGTTGGAATATTCGATTAATGGATTATGCGGAAATGATCATAGAAATGGTGAACCAGCTCGCCCGCCTCAAATTTTGTATGATCGGCCATCTTTTGTACCAACGTTACAAACATCTGAACGAAATCGTTTTACCGAAAGATAAATGGAGGCTCCAAGGCAATATGGCAACTAACAGGCGCTACGTACACATCCATGATCTCGTTTATCTTCACTCGACACTGACACTAGCCACGGAAATGATGGCCGAAACGTATTTCTTCGAGTTATTCGTGTGGCTCTACGAACCCATATGGCAGTTCCTCTTCGGTGTAAATCTTGTACGACTGTGGAAACGGCCAACAGCCGGGATTTGGGGTTGCACGGAGGCATTTCGAGTCTCAACGGGACTCTATATCCTCTGCTGGTTATGTCACGTGATTCCATCGGAGGTTATTATCCATCTTATCATATACATAAATGGCAAATTACTAAAATTCATCATTGTTTTCCCGCTTTTAAGAATGCTGATCGTATTGTATAATCACCACCGAAAGTGTAAACTCGACGGGAATTTAAGTACATTTTAATAAGATAAAGATTCGCGAGCACAAAAACAATAATGATGCCGACGAGTTAAAAATTCGAAGGCTTTGAAAAAAAATTCCAACTATTCGATTCTATTCGGCCACTATTCCTACACCCCCTAATATATATATATATATTCTAACAGCATTTTTTTCTTATTTTTTCTTCCACGCTATAGGCGATGCGTACAATTCATATTTTTTACAGGCCGTCGATTTCGCCATGTGGATAATAACAACGGATCCAGAATTAATACACGCCACCAACGTTTACGTACGCATATTCTATGCTTCTCGTTTTTTTTTTGTTTTTTTTTTTTTTTTGAAGGAAAAAAAGTTGTAGAAAAAGTTAAATGTTACAAGGATTTTTATCACCAGGAAGAGGTGGAGGCAGGGATGTATCTGAACGAACACTCGGGGATGTCATTCAAAGCCTGGCGCTTTCACAAGATCAATTTGCCGACGTTCGTTTACGTGAGTTTGTTTAAATAATATGAAGCATGTTTATTCGTTATTCGCGGCCTCATCTATAGTCGTTTTATCATTTTTTTTTCAACCAGCACAACATCTTCATATTTCAATGTGACATTAATGATTTTTTTCTTCCTTCCATATACCAAATGCATTTCAATTACTTTTTTTTTAATCCAATTTCTAATGGAATTATACTTTTAGATCACAATCTTGACCGTGAACTTGGGCGTGGTCGTCTTCGATGGAGAACACAATTACTATGAGAATAAACGCCACTAGTTGACAAGGCGGATTTGAAGGCAGCTTTTGCAGAGTAATAGTTGGGCACTACCCTAGTGTATTGGGTGTAGACACGCAATAGTCTATGAGAAAATTTAAATTTCAAAAAATAGCTCGTAACTTATATACTCCACGTGTTTAACGAATGATCTCGAGTTCGTGCGTTCGAGTCCCAGTCGTGTTGTTTTTTTTTTTTTTTTCAACATTCTCCTCAATATATATTAAAAATAATAATAAAATTCGATCGTGGGTAATGATATTATTTATTGTCAAAGTATATAGAAATGTTATTTAATATCCGATGAATAATACAATAATAATAAGGATCGTGATAATCCGTTAAATATTTACTCAGATGCTCTATTTTGCACATAGCTGGATATTTATTATTATTATTATTATTCATATGTAAACGTAATATAGGATAACAGATCGTTACTGAGAATAAGGAAAAACGTGCAATGATGGACGCAGAACGTTGACACGAAAATTTTCACAAGTACTCTGCGTGCCACAGAGTCACATTACTAAATAAGCCGCATGGCTTACTTTTACTAATGTCCCTATTGGGACTATGTGTATGTATTCTTCAATTTAAATCTCCAATAGAAGTTAATAAATAATTTTTGACACTTATTGTCTTTAATTATTGATATTCGAAAAAAAATTAAAAGTCCATATACGTTTTCTCGCCTATTATGAAAAAACTATTGATGATGGAAACCCTGGAGCCCGAGGGTTTCACAAACATTCTGACGTTATGAAGAAATTAAAATATTCATTGGAGTTTTTATGCACTCAAATCCTCGTCATGTATATTCTCAAATACTCTTCTGCTTATTATCGGTATTTATGGTAAAAATTGCGAAAATACAAATTCGTCTCGTTAATTGAAATTCAGTTTACTCAGGCTGATTGTTTGTACAACTGAACTACCTTAAAACATCAAAAGCCAACCGAAGCAAAGTATTTTAGATGAAAAAAAAAATCCATTTCGAGGAAGAAAATTGGAATTCCTAGATAAAAATTTAAATGAGAAAGTGCTTGAGGTCTTTCTTGAAAAAATAATATCCTATAGATGTTATCCTATAATTAATATCTATCTTTGCTTTAACATGCATTAATATGCTAACTTTTAGTGGAAAATTAGGGGGTGGGTTTCAATTTATCCGAAGAATCGATTAATAATTTTTTAATGTCATGGGGGATGTTATCCTACAATTAATATACACATCAAATTGCAAAATCCAAATTTTGAATTGAAAATTAGGGGATGAATTTCAATTTGGCCGGAGCATAGATTAATGATTTTTTTAGTGTCATGGGGGATGTTATCCTACAATTAATATATACACAAATTGCAAAATCCAAATTTTGAATTGAAAATTAGGGGATGAATTTCAACTTAGCCGAAGAATCGATTAATAATTTTTTAATGTCATGGGGGATGTTATCCTAAAATTAATATATACACAAATTGCAAAATCCAAATTTTGAATTGAAAATTAGGGGATGAATTTCAACTTAGCCGGAGCATAGATTAATGATTTTTTTAATGTCATGGGGGATCTTATCCTAAACCTAATATATATACATCAAATTTCAAAATCCAAATTTTGATTTTAAGAAATGAGAATGACCGGTCCTCGCGTTTATAATGACCGCATTAGGAGCTTACCAACAGCAAAATTATAATAGAAAGGAGCAGCCATTGTCATGGATCCGTTCAAAATTTCATTTCTTTTAATTCTCAGTAATTTTTCTTGGAATGAAAAAAAAAAAAAAAACCTTTCCATTTGAATAAAATTACTTGCACAATTGGAGTTATAAATAGGATGGACTTTAAATACGTTTCCACGATTATTAATCGAGTCTCCACGATTCTCAAAATACTTTTCAATTTATCTTCCTCCCCTGACACAAATAATCATTATTTTTACCACAATCAATATTTTTTAATTATCACCAACTATCGAGAATTTTATAAGGGTCGGATCGAAAAATTCTAATAATCGGTGCTAAGAAATGAGAATATATCTCTCAGGTGTATAAAATTTCCAGCTCTCCATCTCCGTATATCTGTATGAAATAATCTTGAATATTTATTCGCGAGTACTGTGACAGAGGAAAAAAAAAAAAATAATAATAATAATAAAAAAAAGAAGCGAGAAAGAATGAAGAAGCGAGAGCTCGATAACATTGCCAAAGGAGACTCTCCAATTCGCAACAATGCAACATCTTTGAATATTCCCTGAATAGAATGCTCTCTCTTGCTCTCTCGGTGGCCGGTAATGGGCAAACTTTTTATTCGGGATGTGGAAAGAGCAGAGAGAGAGAGAGAGAGAGTGAAAGAGAAGCTTTGGAGCTTTTAATAAATGATAGGGAAGCCCGAGGGATAGGACACTGTAGAATTTTGTGTACGTATAGGGTGGCGCTTGGGTATTCCGTTTTCCCGAGCTGTCGACGTATCGCATATACAGAATTGTCTCTCACTATGTATCCGTATCTCCTCTTTATACAAACTGGAACGTGTGATGCGTCGAGCCTATATATCGACTATTTTCTCATTCCGACTGTGCAATTCTCTGTCAGCCATTACGCTTTTCTCTCTCTCACTCCCTCTCTCTACCTTTTTCGCCCTTTCTCGCTCTCTCTTCTCCTCCTCCTTCTCTCTCCCTCCCTCCCCCTCTCGCTCTCTCTTCCTCCTCCTCCTCCTCCTCCTTCTCTCTCTCTCTCTTCCTCCTCCTCCTCCTCCTCTCTCTCTCTCTCTTCCTCCTCCTCCTCCTTCTCTCTCTCTCTTCCTCCTCCTCCTTCTCGCTCTCTTTCTCTCTCTCTCTCTCTCTCTCTCTCCTCCTCCTCCTCCTCCTCCTCCTCCTCCTCCTCCTCCTCCTTCTCTCTCTCTCTCTCTCTCTCTCTCTCTCTCTCTCTCTCTCTCTCTCTCTCTCTCTCTCTCTCTCTCTTTATCACATTCTCTTTCTCTCTCCTCATTTTCCCATGTCTACCCTTCCTTTTTTTTTCACTCCTCCCTCTCTTGCATTGTCTTGTAACGTACAGGGCAAACCGCGGCGACTGCTATACAACTTTTCCGTATCTATAAATTTTGTATAGCACACACACGTGTGTGTGTGTGTGTGTGTCAGTGTGAGAAATCGACGATATCACGAGAAGCCATTAACGAGAATCGACGAAGGAGAACGGTGAGACTGCCTGATGTGGAAGGAGATGAGAAATTTTTATGAAAAAAAAAAGAATAAAGAATCCTCGAGATCATTTGCGCCCTAAAATGGTTTTGTCTCGCTTTATCGTCATCGGTGATTTTTTTTAAATTTATTTTGTTAATTCCAACGTAAAAAAAAAAGGGATTTTTTTTTTTTTTTTACTTTCATTTTTTTAATCGACTCGAGGTGAAATTTTGATTAGTTAAATTTTAGAAGCTATTTGCTAAATTCAAATGAGATTAAACTTGAAATTTCACAGTTTTGTATATTAAATATTTTTATCAGCAGGATATGGAGAATATTTTGAAAAAAAAAATGTCTTTTATATTTTTGAGCTTTTTTGAATTGGAACGATTTAAGGTCTCCTGATGATCGTGACCGGAAACGGGGATGTATATATATATATATATATATATATATATATATATATATATTTTATTTTTTTTTCAAACATTGGAGGGATTAATAAAATGAAATAAAATTTAAACGCATCAAACGAATATCCTTTCATTCATGATTTATATATAGAGGAACCCCTTCTTTGTCAGCTACTATCATGCAAATTTTCCATGTCACGTGACAAAAATGCTTTAAAAAAAAAATTTGAACTTTGAGTGCGAGTAAAAATTGACGATTCACGCCATTAAAAACTCGCAAAAACGAGACCAAATTCTCTATATAGTATATATTGTCTTCCCTCGAGGCTCGTAGCAAAAAGTCCGGAAATTGACGTATTGTATTATTTTTATTAAAAAAAAAAAAAAAAAAAAAAAATCGATCGTAAATGTGAAACGAAAGATTATTTGAAATGTTGCCATATGGGGACTCAGCTTGATAAATGAGAAATTGATAATTTTTTTTTTTTTTTATTTAGTTAAAAAATAAATTGTTATTAATGTAATGATGAAAAAAAAAAAAATACGTCATCGTGACACGTATGGATTAAAAAAAAAAAAAAAAATAAAGGGCCACATGGAAAGGGTCTCGATGGTGTGTAGGAAGGCGCGCAAAGACAACTCACGGAAATACCGAATTAGGCGGGTTAGGAAGTCTCTCGGGCCTATAGCGGGCGTGAATGTTTGGCATTTTAATGAGGAAACGAGCATTTACCTTGCAGCTCTTGTCGATGCAGCACGCGTCGGCCTTGTGTGTCATCCCCTCTACCGTTCTCCCCCTCTCCGCCCACTTCCCTATTTTCAGGATGGACGGGTCCGACAGTGTACAAACGACTGAATATTCTCTACATAAACTCGATATATTATTTATATTAAAAAAAAAAAAAAAACTCATTCATCAATATTAATTATGCCCTGAAAACTCATTTATTTCCATTCACATTTTTTATATTTTCTTATTTCATCGATAAAAAAAAATTAAATCGATTTTCTCCTTCCCTATGACAGCCCCTCCACCACCCCTCTTCTACCCCCTCCCTATCTTCGGGCTCAGTGTATAAACGACTGCGGTATATTTTTGTACAATTTCTTCTCGCTCGCCAGTATTAATTATGCTCTGAAAACTCGTTTATTCCATCCATGTATCGTCTAGATCTTAAGTTAGTTAATTGTTAAAAAAAAAAAAAAAAGATTTCCGGAAGGTACAAGAAATATTTTAAAAAAAATTGTATTATCAATTTTTTTGGGCATAATTGAGGCAATAATTAATTGGTCAATTAAAGCGTAACGCGTTTTTAATTTGCCTAAATAATGAAAAGATGCTCGATTTAGAATAGATCATTTGATAATTTAAATATTAATACTTTGTCGGTGAGCATTAAGGCAATAATTAATTGCTTAATAAATGTGTAGCTCATTTTTATATTTTTCTGAATGATAAGAGGACGAGCCTGATAAATGACGAGAATGAAAAATCGAGCCAACCAGAGCTGAAAAAATCGGGATGCTACTGTAGCGGCGGAGTCCAGCCGGAAGTCGCGCGGTCGATTGGCCGATGGACACGTTTTCTTTGTCGTAAATGTCCCCGAGAGCAAGGAGCTAACTATGCAGGCCCACGATAATAGTCTCTTGGAGAAAGAGCGAGAGAGAGAGAGAGAACGAAAGAAAAGACGAGAAACGAAAGACTGACTCACAAACGAGGCTTCTTCTTTCATATTTTTATCCCCAGGGCATATCTATTGTCAAGATTGACGATGCATATTTATTCAAAGTTTAACGCTGGGCTACTCTTCTCTTTCGACTTTTCACAAACAAGAAATCCGGTTCGTCGGCTATTTTTGCTGATGTCCGCCGTAGAAATATTTTTTTCGTTTTTTTTTCCGCTTTATTGTTCTCATTCATTGGAGAGTTTTGACCAACTTTGCCAATTTGCGAGATTCTTCCCGATTTTAGCGCAGAGAGCCGGTAGGACGATCTATGATGTGTCTTTGAAAAAGTTCACATTAATAACAATATAAAACTTTTTGAAGATCGGCTGTCAAAATGAAATTATTATTATTCTTTTTCATGCGCCATTGTAAAAATTGGTGAATCCGAGTGTGACAATGAACGTCGTGAAAGTTGGACTTTGGCAAATAATGCTAAGAGGTGCCTCAATGATAGACAAGCTCCCGTAATCGAGGCACCTCTTTTAGCATGGACTATACGGCTAAGCGGTAGCTCCGAAGAATTTGGGACTTGTTCCCGAATTTTTCCTTCCAAGTCTGATCTGAACTATGATCCCAGGATCAAGCTTAAATCCTAATTTATGCTCTCTATTCCAGCAAACTGACGTTGAAAATTTAATTACAAATTTAAGATGAACCGTAAGATCGAACTTACGGCTAAAGATTCGGGCCGAAGATGTAGCTCAACCATACGGTCTCTTCCAGTTGATTGAGGCACCTCTTAGAATTTTTTGCTCGAGCCCATCTTTCACCACGTTCATTATTAGACCCAAATACAAGAATTTAGAGGATGGGATATGAAAAAAATATGAAATATTTGACATACAATTTAATAAACGAAAAAAAAAACAGAAACCAGAACTCGGAACTTGGGGTAGCAAGAGGCTCCAGGGTAATATTGGAAGCCCAAATGGTAATCGATATCACCCTCATCTATCTCTCTCCCCCGCACTTTCGGACTCACTCACACGCGCTCACACACCCACACGCACTAACCGCACGCATGAATGTTTATGTACCAACGGAGAATTGGAATAGCATCGCTCTGCCGTTGAAATGTGCCTTGCGGGTCTCGAGATCTATCAAATAGCTGTCGACATTACCAAAATGTCAGAGAATGTCAACACCACATATATATAGGCGTTAAGGGATCGTTTTATTTTAGCGCCTAAAACACATTACGCTTCGCTACGTGTAATAATAGTCTGCCAATAAAAAAGCTATTTGTCCCTTGAGTGTCGATTAATCGCAATAGTGTTCTACGATACGAGTCATTCTATGTATCCACACGCAAAAATATAATTAAATTGTCAATATGTGAAAATGTGTGCAAAAAACAACTCAAATAATTATTAATTTAATTAATCATTAAAAATTCTTCTCCATCAGCCTATCCACAAAAATCTTTTTCCTTTTATCTCAATTTTTATTTTTCTCTTTTCAATTCACCCTTTTCTTCGATCCTTGGGTTGAAAAAAAAAAAAAAAACAAATTTCGCGAAGTAACGCATTTGAATTATTCGATAATGAAAGGTACTAATTAATAAGGTAAAAAAAAAAAAAAAAATCCAACAGGTCTGGGATCGTCTAGCTCCCTAATTATCGACTCGAAAGTCGATGTATGTACGTTCTTTTTAATTAGTCTCGACGACAAATAACGACACACGAGTCAAATGTGTGTGTGTGTGTTTGTGTCTACGTATATATATTTATTTTTTGTATGCCATTCGCAAGGCCTATTGAACCGATGTACTCGAGATTCAGATGTATACGTGGCTGTGAATATATTGGTATTGTTAAAAAGCGACAGAAAAGCTGGCTGACTTTTCCAAGGATCGAATGTGTATATATATATATATATATATATATATATATATATATATATATATATATATATATATATATATATATATATATATATATACAAATATAATGTGTAAGAGGGAGGGGGCACGCTTTATGAGTTTGCACCCTCGGGCACCTCATTTAATCCTCCAACTCGCTAACCTACATCCAACGATGCGCGCCAAAGCATCTCCCCACCCCCTCCATCCCTCAACCCCGCCCCGCTCTGGCCAAATCAAAAGCACTCCGACTCATCTGCTGTAACGAAAAAGCTTCCTCCAGTGCACGAGGGTGGTCTTTCTACTCGATTTTGTTTCACGACGTTTGATGATTCATCGAGATTTTTTCCCGTCAGGAATTTCATCGCCTGGATCGTCAGTAATATCGATCAGTCAAATCGCATTCCTTTTGCAATAATGACGGGGTTTTTTTTCAATTCAGCCATTTTTTTTTTTTGTTTTTTTACGCGAGGAAAAATTGAAGTGAATTTGAGGTAAAATTCAACAATTTCCAAATTATTCCCCCTAATCGTCTGGTGAGATTTATAAATGATGAAAATATTCGAATTTTGTCTCTCGTTTGACCTTTTCCCGCCATAATTATTTTTTTTGAGGTTATGAATACATTTCGCTTGGGCTATGGTTTTATGTTCTTTTTTTTAATGATATTTTACAGTATGGGAGCTTTTTTGTTAATAAGTTTTGAGAATGTTCATTGTGCATCGAATTTGTAATTTTTTATTCGTCGATCTATTTCGGAAGTCGGCCATTTTTGATAATAAATCATTGCAGATGTTACGTCTCCCACGATCGTCATGTTAATTTTGCCGAATTTACAATGATATATCTTGGAAACTTTTCGGTAATGGGAACTGCGACGATTTTTACCAAAAAAAGAAGAAAAAAAAAAGTTTGCCAAAATTATGGCGGGATTTTGATGCAAGTAAATCAACAGGCATAAAAAGTCGAAATTGCAATAACAACAATAAAAATTCAAGACCAAAAATGCATAAAAATTGGATAAACGTAGAGGGAAAAAACAGCAGACGAAACTGGCCATGATGGCTGCACTATATCATCGTTGCTAACGACGCCATTGTCAGAAACCAAGCCATTGTGCTGCATATAGTGCATATTCTCTGCAACGGGGAGATTTACCCCTTTTGCCAACTCCTTTTCACCCCTGCGAAGCTCGCAGCTTCCCTGTACTATCTATATACATATATATATATATATATATATATATATATATATATATATATATATATATATAAATGCAAAATTCTCAACGCATGGAAGTCTCTAGACATCGTTATACACGAAACTTACTATTTTTTTATCAGGATCTTAATGAATCATCGCGAACAAAAAAACTACAATTTAATATTTTTCCTTTTTAACAAAAAATTATTAGCTCACTAAAACGTCTCTAACTCTGTTTAAAAAAAATCCTGTCATGGCCTCCGTTTGTATCTTTCATTGTATTTAGTTATACAATTCAATTATTCAAAGACACATAAAATTTACAAGAAAATATGATTTTGTTATATGAGAAAAAAAAAACAAAAAAAAAATATATAGTAAACAGATATGAATTTTATATCCCTTATAAATTATTTCCACGTGTCTGCATACGACGAAGTATTTTTAAATTTTCTTCAAGCCCTTTTTGTACATATATACATATATACATATTTAAAACACACACACACACACACTCATATATATATATATATATATATATATATATATATATATATATATATATTTATATTTTTATATATATATATATATTTATATATATTTAAAACACACACACACACATATATATATATATAAAGGCTATAACGTTGGGCCTGCGTATGTACCTATCGATCGGGGTTGGAGGCCTCGAAGAGGGTTCTCGGGGCTCTGCGTGGAAGCCGGCCCGAATCACTTGGCTGCACCGAAACTCCACGAGAGCGAGCGAGCGAGTGAGATATCGTGCGAGAGACGACGACACAAGGGGTTAATGGCCGTTTCGACGCGGAAAACTTTACGCCGACTATTTAATTCTCCCATATAAACGTACACAGACGTAACTAATTTAGTGAAAGATAACAAATATATATATATATATATATATATATATATTTTGTTTCTCTATTTTCCAATATCAGAATACATGTATATATATATATTATATATATATATTAATAAATTGAACACGACCACATATTTCGACGGGTACATAATGTAAAGAGGGAGAAAGATACGTCGAGTCTGCGGCCGCTGATTAACCGACGTGTGGTCGCAAGGTCGCCGCGTGCTTATAGAGATACTTTGTAAAATTATTATTATTATTATCAATTTATCGAAAAGACGGATCGGACCGTTGGAAATCACTTTGTTTTCTCACAATTGCAAAATATTTCATTCTCTTAATGATTTTTTTTTTTTGTTAATTTTGAACTGTAATTATACGTAGCATTTAATTGATAACGTTTGATATTATTTTTAAATCGAGCCTCGCGCAAATTTTCATATTTAATTTCGCCTGAAGTTGGAAAATATTTCGTCGATTTAAAAATAATTATTATATGAAATAGTGAAAACTCACCGTGCAGCTCTGGACAAAAAAAATCATTGGGTTGATTTTTTTTGCTTCGTTGATTGGCAAGAATCTCTCACGAAAACTCGATGATTCCTCGTCTCCTCTTCGTGGGCTTGACGTTCTCTCCGGGTGAGTGAGTGGGGCAAGCAGAGGGGTGGGGGCAGGGGTGTAGTTCGACGTCACAAGTTTCTTCGTCCTTTGTTGATTATTTATGTATTTTGTTTTTTTTTTTATTGTTTGATGTGGAAATGAAATTTTGTCGGAGATTAGAATCCGTCAGACCGAGAGCGTGTGAAATTATTGAAAGAAAATTGAAGAAAAAGAACTATATAAAAGTTTCGATCAGTATAGCGTGAGATGAGATTGCCAGGTGTAGCACGTTATGTGAATATCTCGCAACGGAGTTAACGACACGCTCCTGTCGGACGAACTGAGCTCTCCCCCCCTCGCGTATGCCATTTATAGCACCCCCACCCCTCGATACTTTCCCCTACCTTGGTCCCACCCTGACGCGCTATCCCCTCCACGCGCAGCTCTCGTCAGAAGCGATTCGCGTGGGGACCGAGACTTCTCCCTTCCATCGAGCCTCGCAATTCTTCGAATATATATATATATATATAATGGCACTAAGATAGGAGGGTATAATGCGCGAACTTTGATATTTTTTGAAATGGGATGAAAGGCTCCTTCAGAATTTTGACAATTTGAATAAGAACGAGTACTTTTTCCATGTGGCACGGAAATAATTAAAATTCCGAATGCTATTGAGACTGGTAAAAACTGTAATTTCTTGCATTGTCTTTAAAATCGTTTCAAGGGCCCATTTTAATTGGGACGTTTGGACAAAATGATTAATCAATTTTTTTTAATTTTTTTTTTAGCCCAAAGACGATAAAATTTATGTGAAAAATAATAAATGAAGTTTCGTTGGGACTCGAGGCGTCAATGGCAGTCCCACCTTAATTGCAACTCAAGTAAAACTCTCTCTCTCTCTCTCTCTCCCTGGAGATCTTGACGAACGAGAAGGACTGATGGCAGTGGGAAAAGAAATAAAAGTCGAAAAAAAAAATCACCCTTAGAGATAGGGGTGACCCCATAAGTTAAAAATGTATCATAAATCACTACTAGGTGTTCGTTCTTCGTATACGTCCGGTGTGGAGAGTCAGTGGAAAAGGAATATAAATATAAAAATATAAGGGGTATAAATATACGTAATGCATGCTGTAAAAAAGGCAAATACTCATGCCGATGTATATACGTAAAAGTATTTTGCCGGTGCAATAGTACATATTGAGAGTAGAGTGCACACCGAGGTAGGTAATAGAGTAGGGAAAGAGATCCTCGAGTAGGAACGGGAGGGGGAACGCTCGGTTGGTGGTATAGACGAGCTCTTCTCCTCTCGGGCGCTCACGCTCTTCCACCACTGCTTGATTCCTCGATCCTGCCAGGTGCCAGGTGTAGGTCAATGTGAGTCTCCGCAACTACGAGTGGGGCGAGATCCGGAGGGATGCGGTAGTCATGGCGACCGTTGAAATTTTCCAAGGGGTGGCGGAGGGGCGGGGAGGGTGGGGGGTGGTACGGGTGGGGGGGTATATTACAGGGAATGAACGGGAGTTGGAAAGCGAGAGAGATGAGAAAAAGGGAGGGAGAGAGACAGAGAGAGATTGAAGCAGCAGCAGCAGCAGCAGCGCAGACATCTCTGGCTTGCGTTTCACCCCTCGAGGTACCGCGCGATCGTTCGATCCTTGTCTCTCTCCCAGTGTGCTCTGCGGCATTGATCGCTTGAAGCATGGACCATGCGTCCACTGCCACATCCCTTTCTACCCTTAGAGTATACAGGGTTACGTTTCTATATATATATATGTCGATACACTAACGCATCCCCCCCCCCCCCCCCCCTACACCCACGTGTGTACCGATGTAATTTTTGAGAGTGTGAATTATTGCCCCATAAGTATATCGTGTGACGTATTA
>OY769906.1:22546151-22562245 GCA_963669185.1 Dyspetes luteomarginatus
GAATTTCGATGCATGCCCATATTTATAAATTCAGAATTCTCACAGTAAAACTCGATCGACTCACGTATCTTTGACAGCAAAAAAAAAAAAAGTTTTACTCAATATTATTGCGATTCTTTAGTTTAAAAAATTTGTATCTCCTCGAATCATTTTATTTTTCATCGTAGATTTTACGAAATCAGAAAACCGATATCTGAGATTAATATTCTGTAAGCTCGAAACTAATTTCCTGAGGATAATAAATTTTTATAAAATTCTCCTATATATGATTGGGAATTTTCGCGAAAATTTTTGTTGCTCGAAAATTTTTAATTTGAAAAATAATATCTACTCATTTCTGTTACATGTGGAAAGGGGCAAATTTTTTTTTCTTAGGGGGTAAAAATTTAGGGAAAATTCGTACTCAATTCGATCATTCGATTTATAATAAATAATGGACAGAATTGAAGTACATTTTCTTGTAAATATCTATAGACATTTTATAGGGGGAGAGAGAGAGAGAGAGAGAGAGATAAACGGTACGTACCAGAGCGTAAACACGATCGGCACGTGAATCGAGCAACCATGAAAAATCACCAGTGTTTTCATCTTTATGAATATTTCAATGCCACAAATGGGAGCGTTTCTTCAGTTTGCCTTGGCTCCCTCTCATTTGAGTTTTACCGGCAACGTTTTACTCCAAGTCGAGCTTGGAGGCTATTTCGAAAATTGCACAGCTCGCCTCTGGGCCTTTTCATCTATATATGGGGCATTCCAGGTCAAATCAACCACTCCTTGACCCCACTATCTGGGATCTGGAGCCAATTTTTTTTTTTTTTTTTACACAGTCGCTACAATTCCAAAGGGCATGCAGTTTTTTTTGTAGATTTTTTTGGCAACATCATGTGTGGTAATGAATTTTTGGAAACAAAGAAGAAATTATACACGAGACGAGAGATTAGGCTGAATTAAAAAATTTGAAAAAAAATTTACGAAATTTCTGTGTTAAATGTGAAAAATATTTAATCTATGTCTAAGGGTTGGTCGGCCATCGCTTCTATTTTTTTCCCCCATTAAAACATGTCCCTGGCCTCGAATGACCCATACATATTTATATACATATATAAATATTTTATATATATTTTTATTTCCTATGGCACAGCATCAAAATCGACGAGCATCTCGATGCAGACATTGACGATTCGTACGTAAAATTTTTCGAGCATCGTCTCGGTCAAATGAAAAATTCGCTGGATGGTAAATTATTTATTCACAGAATTGAATCAATAATCATATATTTCATTCGTTTTATTCCTATAATTTTTATCATTTTACGTCTGCAAAAATTCGATAATTACAAAAAGCTTTTGTGCAAAAAAAGAGATGAGTGCTTGTGTTTTATTCAAATATTTTTTTTTTCATTTCAATTAATCCAAATTCATTCAAATTGACCTCCAATCGATTAAAACAAACTTTTGATCGACTCAAATGGACCTCAAATTTAAAAAATAGACACTTACACTTGATCTAAAAAAGGATCTCTTCGATAAAAACTCGATTAAAATAAATTTCTGATTGACTAAAAATATGGACCTCTATTTTAGTCAAATGGATCCTATTAAATTAATATGGAAGTCCATTCGTTTGAAATAGATCTCTATTTAATGAAAATGGGACTCTATTCGATACAAATATATATTATATTGATTTATCTCAGTCTGCATACGAGACCGTGTCGTATGTTATATAGAATAGAATATCGTCTATATATATATACATAGCCTATTCGAATATACACTCGTGATGCGTCCATGTATTCAGGGTGTCAAATAAATCTACTATTAGAGCATCCCGTGGGAGAATGTGCGGCTTGGGCCCCGCCAAAAATATATATATGTATATATATATCTCGTGCACGCTCGTACACCAGAGGGATGATCCGCGTTGTGGCGCGTTTCCCTCACTCCCGATTCTCATCTCTCTCGATCTCCCGATCTTTTTCCTACACATGCATATATATATATATATATACAAAAAAGAAGAAAAAAAAAATATATATATATATACAAAAAGGCGAAAAAAAAAAATATATATATATATACACGCACTATAAGTTGGCCAGCTGGCACGCGACCCTCCTAAACTTGGCTTCTACCTCACCATCCCCTATCATATTTTTTCATCCCCCCCCCCCACCCCCCACCCCCACCCTCGCAGCCTCTAGTCTCATATACTATCTTCACGAAATCCCCACGTGACAATATATTTTTGTTTTCGGGAAATCTTGCGGGACTCTGATTCATCATTTTTTCCATTACACATCGCGTCGTAAATTCGCGCGTGCACATACATAGGACATGCTGATTGTTGAAAAAAAAAAAAAAAAAAAAATTATGACGCACGTGGGGATTAAAATTGTCACGAAATCCATTAGCTTTTCTCCCCCTCTTTGGCCTCTGTTTGCCATCCAAAAAATTGAACTTTTGCAAACGAAGAAAAAAACAAATATATATATTTTTTTTATTCATTGGAATGTTAAAAAAAAAATATTTAGCCTTAAAAGTGTTGCAGCAAATTATATGGAGAAAAAAAAAAATATCTTTATGCCCAATGAAAATTTAAATATAAACTCGAGGGTATAATATTGCTCGTAAATTTTTTTTCACTTCTTTGCCCAATGAAAAGAAAAATGTAAATGGATTCTTGTAAATTGTTTATTGCTCATTCGAAATTCATGATTTTTGCCACGAGAGTCTTAATTAATAAGTCATAAGAAAATGATGGCGAGTTGTATGAAAATTTCCTCACGACGAATCTATTTCTCATCAAAGGGTGCACAAATATCGGGGGGGATGGGGGTGGGGGGTGGTATCTTTGGAGCTACATGCATCCTCCCCTCCAATATACGTGGATATTTTTTCATCCCTCTCGCCACGTTGTCCTTGTGGTATGTACACGTCAGGGGTAGGAGGGGGTGGGGGGTTGAAAAGAAGGGGATGAAAAAAAAAAAAAATCGAAGCACAGAGAAGAAAGAAAGATGGAGTGAAAAAGAAAAAGAAAAAAAGTTCGAAGCGAGTGCTTACCGGAGAATAAAACGAGGAAAAATTGTCATTGTGCTGAAGAGGTGGACGATTTGGAGGTGGGAGGGAATAGAGCGTTGTACGGTTCTATGGCAGAGGGTTAAAAGAAGGGAAAAAATAAAAAATAACAAAAAAATAAAAGAAAGACCACAGGCAGAGAAGCGCATGCACATAACAATGACAGGCGCTGACGCAGCTACGCTTTCTGCTACAGATCATCCCTGGATATTAAAAAAGTCGGCTTCCATTCGTCTATCGCGTAGTCCACCCGATACCGACTGTTTTTCCCTCTCTCTCTATTTCTCTCTTTCTCTCTCTCTCCCTCTCTCCCTCTCTCCTCTCTCTCTGTCGCTCCTTTTCTGTCTGTATATATATATATATATATATATATATATATATATATATGTACACACATATATATATATATACATATATATATGTATATATATATTGAAAACTCGGCACGCGCCAGGCCATCCACCGCACCGTGGAAACAATGCAACCAACACAGAGCGCCCCGGGTACTTGGCATCTCGATGCTTTACCACCCTCTCTTTCCTCCCCTCGCGTAGTTTCATACCGCCGGAGCATCGACTCTCGAATTATTCTTCCGCGAGTTTTTCTCCTCCTCCTCCTCCTCCTCCTCCTCCTCTTCCTCCTTCTCATTCTCCCTTTATTCATCTTTCAATCCACATCAACCCCTTGTCCAACCATCATCGCCTCACCGTCATATATAATCGAGCTAATCGTCGAAACGATTAGCGCCCCTCCCCCTTACCCCTCCGGGCAGTCGCGAGTACACATCGCGTACCCCAAAGATGAGGGGAAGAATAAGGAAAAATTGTAATCACTTGAGCGGAGAATTCGTATATTTTTGTCGAAAAATAATCTGTCCACCATTTTTTATTTAATTTTTTATAATTCGATTTATATTTTTCCATTTTTGATGTAGAAATTGTTATTTTAATCCCTACTGTACCTTCCTTATTTTATTCTCTTATAGACACTTCATGATCAATTTTATGCAATTTTAATTTTAATTTTAATTTTAATTTTAATTTTAATTTTAATTTTAATTTTAATTTTAATTTTAATTTTAATTTTAATTTTAATTTTAATTTTAATTTTAATTTTAATTTTAATTTTAATTTTAATTTTAATTTTAATTTTAATTTTAATTTTAATTTTAATTTTAATTTTAATTTTAATTTTAATTTTAATTTTAATTTTAATTTTAATTTTAATTTTAATTTTAATTTTAATTTTAATTTTAATTTTAATTTTAATTTTAATTTTAATTTTAATTTTAATTTTAATTTTAATTTTAATTTTAATTTTAATTTTAATTTTAATTTTAATTTTAATTTTAATTTTAATTTTAATTTTAATTTTAATTTTAATTTTAATTTTAATTTTAATTTTAATTTTAATTTTAATTTTAATTTTAATTTTAATTTTAATTTTAATTTTAATTTTAATTTTAATTTTAATTTTAATTTTAATTTTAATTTTAATTTTAATTTTAATTTTAATTTTAATTTTAATTTTAATTTTAATTTTAATTTTAATTTTAATTTTAATTTTAATTTTAATTTTAATTTTAATTTTAATTTTAATTTTAATTTTAATTTTAATTTTAATTTTAATTTTAATTTTAATTTTAATTTTAATTTTAATTTTAATTTTAATTTTAATTTTAATTTTAATTTTAATTTTAATTTTAATTTTAATTTTAATTTTAATTTTAATTTTAATTTTAATTTTAATTTTAATTTTAATTTTAATTTTAATTTTAATTTTAATTTTAATTTTAATTTTAATTTTAATTTTAATTTTAATTTTAATTTTAATTTTAATTTTATTTTTAATTTTAATTTTATTTTAAATTTTAATTGTAATTATTAGCTTATTTATTGAATAAAATAGAAGAGGAGAAAAAAAAATTGTAATAATTTGAGAGGAGAATTGGTATATTATTGTCGAAAAATAACCTGTCCGAAAGCATTTAAAGGGGTTAGAATGAGTCCAAAGGAGTGAATGGACTATATCGAGGCTTGTTAGTGTAAATTCAAGATGTAGGTTAGCTGTAACATTAAGGATATTCAGTAATTTAATTGGACTGATCGATCAAATGTAATTCAACCTATTTATAAAAAAGGGGTGAATTTTCCCTTCTATAATCTTTCCCAGTGCAATTAGAAAATAGAAAAAAAAACTCTCAATTAGTTTTTTTAAGCATTTAGAAAATTATTCTTTCTGATTATATTTTCTTCAACTCAATCTTAATGAGCGTGACCCTCATTGCCCATTAAAATTGTCATTCCAACCTCATTGCAAGCTCAAAAAAAAAAAAAAATCTTATATACCCTAAAAAATTAAAGCCCATTATCGAAATATCCTACAAATCTTCACAAAGTGACAAAATTATCAAATTTCCCATTAGCTGAAAGAAAATCGATTATTCGAACATCCCCGTTTCTTTCCACCCTCACTTTCAACGAAATAAAAAATATATATTTTCCATTAAATAAAAAAAAATAAAAAAAAATTGATCCCTCTAATAAAACCTACCTGCTCCCTCCCACACTATCACTATCGTGTAAATTGTATGAACATCCCTATATCGTTAATCGGACTTATAATCAGCAGGAAAGCTCTTTCGCATCTATATGAAATTCAGTATCGAATTATTCGAGCAAGCACACACACACACACACATAAATATATGTATATATATATATATATATATATATATATATATATATATATATATATATATACATACACACCCATAAATATATATATATAAATACATATATATATATACACATACACACATATATATATATATATATAAATCAATAATATCGGCAATCAAAATAATTGATGATAAAATTGACGAGATTTGCGAGAGTCTCTGGCGGTGCGATTACGCCCTGGTCATTATAATGGGGGAGAATGGGACAGGGTAAAATGCGATATCCTCGCTAAATTGTATATGAGAGCATGGATAGGTTGAAATTTTCGAGTGGTCGGGGCCCATTCGATGGCCTCGAAATGGTGTATTATATGGTCATTGACTACCCTTTAAGGGGTGGGTTTGTCGCACTGTTGACGGGAAAGGACCTCGAACGAGGAGGGAAGGAAAGAAAATTAGTAGATAGAGAGAGAGAGAGAGAGAGAGAGTCGATTATCATTGGACTCACATTTCTCGCCATGTACATGCCTATGTAAACTCACCCTCTACTCTATATATATATATATATAGATATGATATAAATAATATACATATATATATATAATAAACGGATATATATATATATATAATAAACGCATATATATATATATATATATATATATGCGTTTATTCGTTGCCCAACAATCGTCACATAGTCGAATGGGAGACCTTACACGAGGAGTGTGCAACACACAAGTTATATTCAACACGCATGATACAGTAGTAATGCAAATGTGACGTGAGTATGACGACAGCGTGGCCGTTGACGTCTAGTGGGCTGCCCATGACATTTACTGCTTCAACCACGCCCCAAGCCCAAAGCGAACCCTTGCGTGTGTAATGCTCCCTTGCATTGACCCAACAATGACCGAGGCAATCATCCTAGCGAGAATTACATACACACACACACACACACTCCGACGATATATATGTAGGATTTCCGCGAGTTGCGCTTATCCTGTTATGGGACATTGCGTGCTTGGTCTCTCTCTCTCTCTCTCTCTCTCTCTCATTCTCTCTCTCTCTCTCTCTCTCTCTCTCATTCTCTCTCTCTCTCTCTCTCTCTCTCTCTCTCTCTCTCTCTCTCTCTCTCTCTCTCTCTCTCTCTCTCTCTCTCTCTCTCTCTCTGTCTCTCTCTCTCTCTCTCTCTCTCTCACTCTCTCATTTTCTCTCTTTCTCTCTCTCTCTCTCACTTTCTCATTTTCTCCCTTTCTCTCTCTCTCTCACTCTCTCATTTTCTCTCTCTCTCTCTCTCTCACTCTCTCATTTTCTCTCTCTCTCTCTCTCACCCTCTCATTTCTCTCTCTCTCTCTCTCTCTCTCTCTCTCTCTCTCTCTCTCTCTCTCTCTCTCTCTCTCTCTCTCTCTCTCTCTCTCACTCTCTCTCCCTCTCTTTCTCTCTCTCTCTCTCTCTCTCTCTCTCTCTCTCTCTCTCTCTCTCTCTCTCTCTCTCTCTCTCTCTCTCTCTCTCTCTCACTCTCGTGTGTGTGCACGAGATCGTTCGTGAACACACGATCTATCCTCGGCAGGCCCTATAGGTGTCTCCTTAATTATCTTATCATCCAAAGACTCGATCTGTCAAGCGACAGGAACGGCAGCCATGCCAGACGATTCCAACAGGGCAATGTCCACCGAGCACACGAATAGTCATCGCGAATGAATCGAATGAATCGAATAGAAACGAATCTGAGAGCGAGTGTATAGTTTGTCGAGGATAAAATTCGTCGATCAAGCAATGTACATACGCGTGGACGAATATTGATTGACTCGTATCACTTGGGATATCAAATGGGATCTCGTTGAATCAAATGCAGTCAGATAGGAACCATTTTGAATTTAAAAAAAAAATGTATATTCATGTACAATTGGCTGGCATAAAAAATAGGATTTATTTAAATCAAATATGAACCAGGATCTAGTTGAATAAAACGAGGATCGTTTGTTTAAGTCTCAAAAAAAAAAAAAAAAAACGAGGAATAGTGCTATGAATTAATTTTCGTAACGAACCAACGTCACAAGTCATTGTAATTTTATCATATCAATAATTACGAGACGAAAATCAAAGTTTTTATTTAAGCGACGATAAAATTCGTCGATCAAGCAATGTACATACGCGTGGACGAATATTGATTGACTCGAATCACTTGGGATATCAAATGGGATCTCGTTGAATCAAATGCAGTCAGATAGGAACCATTTTAAATTAAAAAAAAAAAATCTATATATATATATAATTGGCTGGCATAAAAAATAGGATTTATTTAAATCAAATATGAACCAGGATCTAGTTGAATAAAACAAGGATCATTTGTTTAAGTCTCAAACAAAAAAAAAAACGAAAAAAATAAATTTCAAACGATAAAAAAAAACAAAACGAGGAATAGTGCTATGAATTAATTTTTGTAACGTTACAAGTCACAAAAGTCACTGTGTAATTTTATCATATCAATAATTACGAGACGAAAATCAAAGTTTTTATTTAAGCTCCACAATACACGCCATATCAATGTCAATTTATTTTCCTACGATTACGAATATCTCTGGTAAAAGTTTTTTTAAATCCAAAACTCAAAAATTCTTATGAAAAAAATCCACGAAAAATATTATTTTCCACTTTTATGACGATACATCGATAACCCTGCTGTACGAGTACACACATTTACGTCAGGCGACAATGCATCCCAAATTCACGAGTGGTTTGGGGTGTTCTTTTGACAAAAGAATCTTTTTCTCGATAAGGCTTGTCCACTCGTCTTTTCGGCTTCAAGTCCTGCAGTCTCATATATGTATATATATATATGCTCAAGAGGAGAATCGTTGGGGTGCATGGATTTCGTCTTGTGTATGTGCTTATATACATATATATATATATATATATGTATATATATATTTTTATTTCGACATATGTGTGCATAATATACAACTGTGCTGGTTTCGTCGTTGAGACTTTTAGCTATAGGTCTTTCCTCGACAATATTCACGGACCTGTCTTATTCAATATTTATAGGGACCGGTTGGAAGAAAACGCGATGGTCTTATGGGCCAGTACGCATTGGAGTCTCGGATCTTTGGCTATGGTCACTCGTCGTTTCTCCCACCCCACAAATTCACCACTGCATGCCATCACCCCCTATATACAGTGGTCGTGGAAAACCACCCCTATTTAATATATATATATATATATATATATATATATATATATATATGTGTGTGTATATATATATATATATATATATATCCTTTAGTAGTAGCGAGCTCAACAATATAACCGTGAGAAAGGAAGAAAAGAGGAGAATGAGAAAGCTGAAATTCGCCAATTGATACCCCTCAGACGTGGATGAGAGAGACTCTCCTACACCCAAATAGTTCTCTCGGGAGTCACTGTGGCCTCTGGCCAGTATTCTCTTTTGCCTTATTTTTTCGTATACAGCCCCTGGGCTATATACTCGCTGCCAATGAATTTTCGCGACTTTAAGGCCACCCCGCGCGTACTGGACGTCCATCTTGATTCCAAGTCTTCGGCCATTTCCCTGTAGTACCATTCGTCGGACTCTCCTGACGATGAATCGAGAGAGAGAGAGAGAGCTCTCGGTAAGAATCTTTAGATTTTTATTTAATGATTGATCTTACCGAATTTATTTTCTATTTTTTTTTTCTTTAATTTGTTTCTTTGTTTTTTTTTTTAACTTTGTCATTGACGATGTCTAAAACCACCTCGGATTCCTATATACGAATTCCATTACAAAAAAATTATTTCAATTCTGATTCATTTTCAATCATTCCAATCATCTGCATGATAAAATATATATATATATATATATATATATATATATATATATATATATATATTCCACTAAATTGTTTTCTACCAATTATGTCACTTCTTACCGAATTTATTTTCTATTTTTTTCTCTTTAATTTGTTTCTATTTTTTTTTTTTACTTTGTCATTGACGATGTCTAAAACCACCTCGGATTCTTATATACGAATTCCATTACAAAAAAATTATTTCAATTCTGATCATTTTCAATCATTCCAATCATCTACATGATAATATATATAGATATATATATATATTCCACTAAATTGTTTTCTACCAATTATTTTACTTCTTACCGAATTTATTTTCTATTTTTTTTTTCTTTAATTTGTTTCTATTTTTTTTTTTTACTTTGTCATTGACGATGTCTAAAACCACCTCGGATTCTTATATACGAATTCCATTACAAAAAAATTATTTCAATTCTGATCATTTTCAATCATTCCAATCATCTGCATGATAAAATATATATATATATATATTCCACTAAATTGTTTTCTACCAATTATGTCACTTCTTACCGAATTTATTTTCTATTTTTTTCTCTTTAATTTGTTTCTATTTTTTTTTTTTACTTTGTCATTGACGATGTCTAAAACCACCTCGGATTCTTATATACGAATTCCATTACAAAAAAATTATTTCAATTCTGATCATTTTCAATCATTCCAATCATCTGCATGATAAAATATATATATATATATATTCCACTAAATTGTTTTCTACCAATTATGTCACTTCTTACCGAATTTATTTTCTATTTTTTTCTCTTTAATTTGTTTCTATTTTTTTTTTTTACTTTGTCATTGACGATGTCTAAAACCACCTCGGATTCCTATATACTAATTCCATTACAAAAAAATTATTTCAATTCTGATCATTTTCAATCATTCCAATCACCTACATGATAAAATATATATATATATATTCCACTAAATTGTTTTCTACCAATTTCACTTCTCGTTCAACTGACTGAGTCAAAAAATTTTATTTTCTCTTCTATTTTTATTTAACCTTGAATTTTTTTGACAGGACTCGCTCGCTATAAACATTTTTTTATTCTTTTAATATCAATTTGCAAAAAAGACATGTCACTGTCGTGTCTCAACGTTAGTCAATCTTTAAGTTTTCATTTTTTGTTTTTTTTTTTTTTGCTGACGAATGATATTACGAGGTGGACGCTAAGGTTACAATTCCGTCGTGAAACACACCAAATGCAACATGGCTCGTTTAGTAAAGTACCTATGTGTGTGTGTGTACGTATACATATATATATATATATATATATATATATATATATATATATATATATATACACACACACACAAACACACACACACATATATATATATATATGTGTGTGTTTGTACCAGTTAAGCGATACAGGTAGACAGCTCGTTAGCCATCGACCTCCACTAAGTGATCTCGTACACTATGAGATTTTATGCAGAGTGCATATGCCACGAGGGAAAAGGTGGGTCTGGAGGATCTTCCACGTTGGCCCTGCTAATATGAAGCTTTTGTTATACACCCAGCGGATCCTTTTACTCGACACTGATCGTGAATTTCACGAGTGTCCTCTCAACTAACTGCTCTCATAATGCAAGCATCGTCCAAAAAGCTCAAGACTTGCCTGCACTCGAGAAGCCACTTTTCGATCTCGTGCAACTTTTCTCTCACCATTTCTCATGGGCTCGGGCGCGATCGATAATGTCCATATGGGAGTGAGAGAGAAATTGGTTTGACAAGAGCATAATATTCGTACAATATGAAAAAAAAAAAATTGTTTTGATGTGTCTTTCGTTGTGAGATCGTTATTATACGATGAGCCTCGCATCACACTCAGGGGAGTCACACGAGGCTCAAGAGGGTGAGACGAATTTTGGAATTTCGTGCGGGAAAATTGACGCTATGTAATGATCATTAATATACATTGGAAAATCAGGAGAGTTTGATAATGAAGTTGTATCTAGTGGCTGGCTAGCTCTTGGAGATTGCCTCTGTAATATTAATCATAAAGTTGGGAAGGCGATGATCACGCGTCAACTGGACATCTATATTGTAATATACGCACGTCGATCGTCTTCTGATTCATTGAGATTCTTCTGATTCATTAAGATTCATTATGATTTTTCTGATTAATTAAGATTCATTAAGATTTTTCTGATTAATTAAGATCCATTAAGATTCTTCTGATTAATTAAGATCCATTACGATTCTTCTGATTCATTAAGATTCCTTAAGATTCTTCTGATTCATTGAGATTCTTCTGATTCATTGAGATTCTTCTGATTCATTATGATTCTTCTGATTCATTGAGATTCTTCTGATTCATTATGATTCTTCTGATTCATTAAGATTCTTCTGATTCATTAAGATTCTTCTGATTCATTATGATTCTTCTGATTCATTATGATTCTTCTGATTCATTAAGATTCTTCTGATTCATTGAGATTCTTCTGATTCATTATGATTCTTCTGATTCATTAAGATTCTTCTGATTCATTAAGATTCTTCTGATTCATTAAGATTCTTCTGATTAATTAAGATTCTTCTGATTCATTATGATTCTTCTGATTCATTAAGATTCTTCTGATTCATTAAGATTCTTCTGATTCATTAAGATTCTTCTGATTCATTATGATTCTTCTGATTCATTAAGATTCTTCTGATTCATTAAGATTCTTCTGATTCATTAAGATTCTTTTGATTCATTAAGATTCTTCTGATTCATTAAGATTCTTCTGATTCATTGAGATTCTTCTGATTCATTGAGATTCTTCTGATTCATTGAGATTCTTCTGATTTATTGAGATTCTTCTGATTCATTGAGATTCTTCTGATTCATTGAGATTCTTCTGATTCATTAAGATTCTTCTGATTCATTAAGATTCTTTTGATTCATTAAGATTCTTCTGATTCATTAAGATTCTTCTGATTCATTGAGATTCTTCTGATTCATTGGCATTCTTCTGATTCATTGAGATTCTTCTGATTCATTAAGATTCATTAAGATTCTTCTGATTCATTGACATCCTTCTGATTCATTGAGATTCTTCTGATTCATTGACATCCTTCTGATTCATTGAGATTCTTCTGATTCATTGGCATTCTTCTGATTCATTGAGATTCTTCTGATTCATTAAGATTCATTAAGATTCTTCTGATTCATTAAGATTCATTAAGATTCTTCGGATTCATTAAGATTCATTAAGATTCTTCTGTTTCATGAAGATTCTTCTGATTCATTATGATTCTTCTGATTCATTAAGATTCTTCTGATTCATTATGATTCTTCTGATTCATTAAGATTCTTCTGATTCTTCTGATTCTTCTGATTTAGGTACAAATGTGTGTTGAAGGTCACGCGAATACTCACGAAGGCTCACAAATACTTAGAGATACCCAAATTGACATTCGCACTAAATTTTTAATTTTTTTTTCCGCACTCTTGTATATTATATTTTGCACTCAAGTATCGTCTCATAAATCATCAATTTTTAAGTGTGCATTCAGCATTAATTATAGATGGAGTCTGTTATGGGATAGTTTTTTTTTTTTTTATTACTTGGCCCAACGTTCATCAGAGCTCGCATGAAATGTTTCACACATGTATACGGTAAACCAGCAAACACGTGTACACCTATGAGTGACACATTCCAGGTCGTTTCTCCTGTCTACCTATAGAGCCTAGAACTAATATAAACTATCCCTACATACGAGATATACAGAGCCGGTGAAATTTGTTTGTCGCATTTTACGACTGTACCAGACCTCTCTGCTCGGCCAGCTTATTGGATTTCCGTCAGAATTTCACATGTACATCAACCGAGTCACTGACAGTACGCATATATATATATATATATATATATACACACATATATATATATATTTATATATATATATATATATATATACACACACACACATATATATATATATATATATATATGCATGCGAGGTTTTTGCATATATATCTGTCTGTATATATATAGGGACACCTTGCACACACACACACACACACACATGATTTCTTTTTTTCGCTCACACCTCGTGATCAAACTGAGAGTCAATGAAAGTTTCATGGCTCCTCGGATACTTGTAATTTGCAGTTTCACCCTAAAAAAAAAATAAATGGATGATGTATCACAACCGTATTTTTTTTTTTATGTGCCACTCTGGTTAACACGACAGAGTTATCTGAGGTAAGCGAGGATACTCGATTGAGAATTCAACTCACAAGCCACGTAGAATAATGGCATTTTGTGCTGAGATTGTCCCCGAGGAGCGAAGATCCAATATATCGTGTGCCAGGCTTGTAACAGCCAAGATTTTCTCTTCACAAAAGACATCGCTTAAAGGGAGTTGTAAGTGAAACAGGCCCAATTTTTCATACCATCGTTTCTCTCCATGGTTATTGTGCCGATTAAAAAAAAATATATAATGAATAATTATTTAGAACGTTTGACGAAAAATTCGTACTTGGTTGATTTTATGAAAATTCGTCTTGGTCAGATTTAATTGAAGTTAACTAAATGGGGTATACTTGATTTTTTTTTCAGTTGATTCCAAATAAATGAAAAACATTATTAGGCCTAATAGGCCGAAATTAAAATAAAATTTAATTAATTGAACTGATTTTAAAAATATAATGAATAATTATTTAGAACGTTTAACGAAAAATTCGTACTTGGTTGATTTTACGAAAATTCGTCTTGGTTAGATTTAATTGAAGTTAACTAAATGGGGTATACTTGATTTTTTTTCAGTTGATTCCAAATAAATGAAAAACATTATTAGGCCTAATAGGCCTAAATTAAAATAAAATTTAGTTAATTCAACTGATTTTAAAAATATAATGAATAATTATTTAGAACGTTTGACGAAAAATTCGTACTTGGTTGATTTTATGAAAATTCGTCTTGGTTAGATTTAATTGAAGTTAACTAAATGGGGTATACTTGAATTTTTTTTCAGTTGATGCCAAATAAATAATTTTTTTCATGAAACTTAATGAATATATTCTACTCACCCAAACAAGATAATTCAGGTGAGTCGAACACATTTATTACGTTAAATGAAAAACATTATTAGGCCTAATAGGCCGAAATTAAAATAAAATTTAGTTAATTCAACTGGTTTTTAAAATATAATGAATAATTATTTAGAACGTTTGACGAAAAATTCGTCACGGTTAGATTTAATTAAAGTTAACTAAATGGGATATACTTGAATTTTTTAAATTGATGCCAAATAAATATTTTTTCTAAATTTAACTTAATGAATATATTTAACTCACCTGAATTGTCTTTCTTAGGTAGTCATCCCAATTGCTCAAATAAAATATTTAAAATGAGGAGTATATCTGGAACCAATAAAAAATTTATTAGGCCGAGATTAAAATAAAATTTAGTTAATTTAACTGATTTTAAAAATATAATGAATAATTATTTAGATCGCTTGACGTAAAATTCGTACTTGGTTGATTTTACGAAAATTCGTCTTGGTTAGATTTAATTGAAGTTAACTAAATGGGATATACTTGAATTTTTTTAATTGATGCCAAATAAATATTTTTTCTAAATTTAACTTAATGAATATATTTAACTCACCTGAATTGTCTTTCTTAGGTACTCATCCCAATTACTCAAATAAAATATTTAAAATGAGGAGTATATCTGGAACCAATAAAAAAATTATTAGGCCGAGATTGAAATAAAATTTAGTTAACTTAACTTATTTTTAAAATATTATGTTGATGCCAAATAAATAATTTTTTTCATTTAACTTAATGAATATATTCGGCACACCTGAATTGTCTTGTTTAGGTACTCACTACTCATCCCAATCAGTCAAATAAAATATAAAAAATGAAGAATATATTTGGAACCAATAAAAAATTTATTAGGCCAAGATTGAAATAAAATTTAGTTTTTCATTCCCTGCGATGTATCTCGTGCTCGTAATTAAATACGTGAAAAATAATCTTAATAATCAAGCACAAAAAAAACTATCATAACTTTTTTCATGCTCGAAAAAAAATTCCATTACAAATGATTATTTTAATTATTACAATTTTTATTATTACATTGGGGTAATGGGGGTCTCTCGATCTCTTATTGTAAGTGGAGGGGGAAAGCAAAAAAAAAATGTTTTCCCATATAATTTGAGTGTCTGGGTCTCTCGAATATTTTTTAATTGACATACGAAGGTGTCCTCGAGGACACTCAGCAACTGATCGGGATAAATTATTTTTCAAACGGAAATAAATAGGAGAATCCTTTCATTATATTATAGGGGTGTTTTTTTTTTCCAGTTCTGCGCCCTCTTGCGGTGCTCCTCGACAGCTGCAGCATCGTCTGCGTCTGGGAGGTCATACGGAAAAGCGCGTTGCTATATTTGCACAGAGACGTGGTATAAGGCGCATCTAAGAGACCTAAGCCACCAGGGTTAACCCAAACACCTGGTGCACATTCCCC
>OY769906.1:22562445-22592445 GCA_963669185.1 Dyspetes luteomarginatus
TTTAGTGTCAGTGAGTATCTGTGAATTTCAGTATCGTGTCAGTGTCAGTGTTAGTGTCAGTGTCAGTGTCCATTTCGGTTTTAGTATCCTTATCAGTGTCAGTGTCTGTGTCAGTTTTATTATCCGTATCAGTGTTGGAGTGAGTTTCAGTGTCAGTCTCTGTGTTAGTGTCAGTGTCAGTGTCTGTGTTAGTGTCAGTGTCAGTGTCAGTGTCAGTGCCTGCTTAAGTTTTAGTATCCGTATCAGTCCCAGTTTCAGTGTTAGTGTCTGTGTCAGTTGTCAGTGTCTGTGTCAGTTGTCAGTTGTCAGTTCTCAGTGTCTGTGTTAGTGTCAGTGTCAGTGCCTGCTTCAGTTTTAGTATCCGTATCAGTGCCAGTTTCAGTGTCAGTGTCTGTGTTAGTTGTCAGTGTTTGTGTAGATGGCTTTGTCAGTTTTAATATCCGCGTCAATGTCAGTTCTAGGGTCTGTGCCAGTGTCAGTTCTAGGGTCCGTGCCAGTGTCAGTGTCTGTGCCAGTGTCTGTACCAGTGTCTGTGCCAGTGTCTGTGCCAGTGTCTGTGCCAGTGTCTGTGCCAGTGTCTGTGCTAGTATTTGTGTCAGTGTGTCTGCCAGGAACTGGATCAGTGTCTGTTTATACTCATCCCCATCATTCATCATTGACGAAGAATTCATTTTTCATTTTTTTCTTTTTCCAATTTTCAACAGAAACCTTGAAATATTTCTCAATATTCCGAAAATTTCCGATTCAAAAATACAAAATTGCCTAGCTAAAATATATTCTTAATTGAAACTTTCACCTATATCTCTCATATGTCCAGAACAATATAAATTATACGACTTACGAGAGGGTTGTTTTTTTTTGTCCCTCATAGGCCTCAAGGCAGATTTTTTTTCACTCAAGTCCCAGTTCAGCCTGTGACGTTGCTATACATTTGGAAAGAAGAAGGCAGTAAAGGTGTCCCTAGGAGTTATGAGGATGTATTTTTGCAGTATGGTTATGTGTACGTAAATATATATATATATATACTATTGATGTCATGGGATCACCATAAGATGGGATATTCGGTGAGGTCGTATCCTCAAAGCCTCACTGGGCTTTAGCCCGCATTTATTTCCTTCGACTCTTCTATACTATCGCTGGGTGTACCATTACAATACTACATAGCAGCCAACCCACTGTAATACACGCAGAAGATACGATATACATTTGCCATTGACTCTTGGGGCCCTCGTAGACTTTCCTATCATCCCTTGGGAGCTTCGACATCGCCAGTTACATCCAACCTATACGTATTGCATTATTACGTTAGAGGTACACTCATATATACATGCATAGATACATGCATCAAAAAGTATATAATACAAGATATATACGGTTATATATAGTCTCTGGACCACTCAAATACATATATATATATATACATGAAATAGTATATAATACAACATATATATACGATAATATATAGGCTCTGGACCAGTATGGAACCAGTAGAAAATCATTTGCAGTTTTCCCTTGTGCATTCCCCCTCTTTTCACTTTTCGCTCCACTTCATCCTCCCTTAGTTTCTCCTGGGACAAATCAGCAGCATGCCCTATTCAATACATGCAGCCCTGATATCGATCTACCAAATCTCCAATCTTTGTGGTTGACTACATCGTCATATTTACCACCAAATATCGAGGAAACTGTTTGTCAAAAAAAAAAAATGGCTCGTGACTATAAAAACGACGAGGTGTCACGATTGATTGCAAAGTAAAGATTTACTTTATTGGTAAACGAGAGAGTGCATTGTTGGCATGTATGCTTGTCACGAAAGATATGTTAGGATGAAATGAATTTTCTGAATTAGGCGTCGAGCTTCTTCAGAGAAATTCGTCAGAAATAATTTTACGCTCTGGACATCAAATATTTCACTGTCAACGTATCCAAGTTATCCTCGTGCAATCATCTTATCAGGATATCCTGTCATCAAAAGGAAGTGCACGCGAAATTATTCTCTCGAGTGGATGTCATTCACCCCTTCATCCCTCCACGAATGTGCAGCATCTCACCGCAAGTTCCTTTTAGTAATCGACCATCGATCATCAGACACCACCAATACTACAGGTCAAGGGTCAACGTGACATCTCATTAGGTGTCATCTTATCAGGATATCCTGTCATCAAACGGAAGTGCACGCGAAATTATTCTCTCGAGTGAGTGTCATTCACCCCTTCATCCCTCCACGAATGTGCAGCATCTCACCCCAAGTTCCTTTTAGTAATCGACCATCGATCATCAGACACCACCAATACTACAGGTCAAGGGTCAACGTGACATCCCATTAGGTGTCATCTTATCAGGATATCCTGTCATCAAACGGAAGTGCACGCGAAATTATTCTCTCGAGTGAGTGTCATTCACCCCTTCATCCCTCCACGAATGTGCAGCATCTCACCCCAAGTTCCTTTTAGTAATCGATCATCGATCATCAGACACCACCAGTGCTACAGGTCAAGGGTCAACGTGACATCCCATTACGAGTCATCTTATCAGGATATCCTGTCATCAAAAGGAAGTGAACACAAAATTATTCTCTCGAGTGAGTGTCATTGACCCCTTCATCCCTCCACGAATGTGCAGCATCCCACCCCAAGTTCCTTTTCGTAATCGATCATCAGACACCACCAATACTACAGGTCAAGGGTCAACGTAATATCCCATTAGGCGTTGAGCTTCTTCAGAGAAATTCTTCAGAAATAATTTTACGCTCTGGACATCAAATATTTCACTGTCAACGTATCCAAGTTATCCTCGTGGAATCATCTTATCAGGATATCCTGTCATCAAAAGGAAGTGAACACAAAATTATTCTCTCGAGTGAGTGTCATTCACCCCTTCATCCCTCCACGAATGTGCAGCATCCCACCCCAAGTTCCTTTTAGTAATCGACCATCGATCATCAGACACCACCAATACTACAGGTCAAGGGTCAACGTGACATCCCATTAGGTGTCGAGCTGCTCGATATCTTGTTTCGACATTGGCTCATCCTCATCCCTCCGTCTGCGTTTCAACACAAGACTGTCAGTATGCACCATTTTTTTTCTCGCGTGTCTATTTCCTACTATGTACATTCCATGCATCCATACATCCATACATATACATATATATATAATATATAAATTCTTCCATTCGAGTCTCGGTGTGACTAAACGTTTATGGGCACTTGGAGTAAGTTTTCTCCGTGTAACGCTCTATGAATAAATGATAAAACGGCGGTCTATCGAGGCACACAGGGGTACGTGTGTGTGTGTGTATCGTTGCAAGGTTTGAGAAAACGGCTACAGAGGGTTGAGGATCCGTGGTGTATAAATTCCAGCTCGGTTGTCCTGTCCCGTTCCCGTGGGCATACGAAACCTCCACTATACCCCATACCATTTTCCCATACTACATCTCACCACTGTACCTAAAAGTACTCCCCTGTACATAACTATACTCTTGTAATACACATCGTGAATACCTGGCACGTATATATATATGTATATATATATATATATTCACTTTCTCCGACCAAGCAGACTGCCATAAGGGTTATATTTGATAGATACAGCCAAGCTAAGTGCTTATCGTATTTCTCGGGTCACGAGCCTCCATCTCTTGATCTTCTACACTCTCGCACACAAGCGCCTGCTCACTCTTTCTGACGGAATCGCCTTGAACTCTTGCTCTGCTATACTAGCTCGGTCGCACCAACAACTTTATATTTTTACCAACCGATCGATCTACCCCTAGAGCCACCAATCAGTAATACAATCAGTAATCACTTTTTTAAGAAAATATATTGCATATATATGTATATATATATATATATATTACATATATATGTATATATGTATATATCATGCAGTGAAATGTCTAATAAGTTAATCATTTTACAATTACAAATTCTCGCCATTCAAATTTATCGATTCTTCCCGCTCTTTATCGTAATCGATTCACGAGCGCGCGCCCGACTATTTTCATTTGAATTCGCATCTTCGACTCGAACGAAGTAATTAACTGGAAAATTTTAACTTATTGGAAGTTCGACTGTACGTTAATAAAATAATTCATTTAATTTTTGTCAAATTTTAATTTAAAAAATCTCTTCAAATGGATCAAACTTTTTTCATAAAACGTTATATATCTTGTTTATTAATGTTATTATTTCGTTTTCTTACTTCTTCTTGAAAATTCGTTTACAAAAGTTTTGTCGTAAAATGCATTGGACAAGTTCAGAGTATCGTGTGGCTCTCGCGAAATTTATATATACATATATATAAGGTGTATCAAGGAAGAATATAAGTCGTGTTTGTATATGCACGAAGAGAATCGTGGATGAAGAGGGAGAAAAAAAGAATGCATAGGGTCGGGGGTTGAGCACGCATCTGTGCGGGCCGATTAGGTGGTTCATATATATATATATATATATATATATATATGTATATATATATATATATATATATATATATATATATATATATATATAGTGAAAAGAGACGAAAGAAAAAGACAAATGTTCGCGGTGGCGCTTGGAGAAAAGGGGTTCCAGCTAGGGTTCAATGTATATATATATATATATATATATATATATATATATACATATATATAGTCGACGTCACGCCGCCTCGCAGGGTTGCTTTCAATTAGGAGCCGGTAACTCTCCCGGGCATTGTTCATTTCACTCTAGATTTGTATTCGTCGTTCGTTTGTTCTCTTTTTCGTATTTGCACGAAGCTCGTCGCGCGCAGGCAAAAAGCACGCGCGTTTGGTCCACCGTTTTCTCTCCTGTATCCTATATATATATATATATGAAAATAAGGAGAAAATATTTGTCACAATTTCCAGTGATTGACATGAAAATCACGTTTTTTTTTTCCCACGTGGAATTTTTTAATACTTGCTAGCAAGTTTAACATAAATAATAAATATATGAAATTAAACAGGGTAGTTAAATGTAAAATAATTTTGAATTGGTATAAAAATATTTGAAAAAAAGATCGATTTTCAAATGACCATAACTTTGTTTCTACTTGACCGATTTTGGCTTAATTGTAGAGTTTTAAAAACGTCGATGGTAGACTTAGATAATGGGATATGATTTGACCCAATAGCTCATTTTTTGTGGCCATAGTAGCAATTTAAATAATCATTTAAAAAATTGGCAATAATCGTCGATGATTAATTTTGAAAAATTGGCAAATTAACAATAAATTAAATAATCGTAGTCTGTTGGGCTAAGTGATATTTTATAGTTGAAACGATTGTGCACAAAATAAGCCCATATGGAAGCGAATCCATTTGAGAGCAAGGTCATTGCAACGATTTTAATAAAACAAAACAAAAAAATTCACCTAAATAAAAATTGACTTTTTTTTCGAAAAAAACTCGAGAATTAACTAATTAGGAGGGCAAAATTAATTTGAATTTTTTTTTCAATATTAATATATTAATAAAAAATTAATAATTTACGTTCGAAAAAGCTTTCACGTCTCTTCGTACATGTTGATTTTTTTTTTTTTTTTGAGCTTTGCTAATTTTTCAGGCTTTACTTTTCATTCTCTCCTCTCAACAATTCTCCAAGCGATTGCTCGATCCTCGTTGCATGTTGAATATTAACGAGACTGCAACTAAATACACAAATATACAGACGAGACCATCGAGGATCTTAATCTCGAATGGCGTCACCAGGAGCAACGAACTATCGTAACAACCACCCCTCGCGAATCATATTAATTTCTTGGTTGTGCAAGTCCGCCAATTCGCGTCTTTCGAAGGATTTCATATTATATATATACATATATATACATATATAAACATATACATACATATATATATACATATATATACATATATAAACATATATATACATATACATACATATATATACATATATTAACATATATATACATATATATACATATATATACATATACATACATATATGTATATATAAATTTATGGATGTATATGGGAGAGCAATAGAAGCACGCGTATAGAGCCGAAATTTATGTACCTATACTCAGACTTACGTATTTTATGTCTTTATGGGAATGAGAGAGAGAGAGAGAGAGCACAGGTAGTTTGAATTCGTGAGGGGGCTCGAGAGAGAGAGAGAGAGGGAGAGAGAGAGAGAACCGTGTGCTGTGAGCCTCGTAACCAAATCCTGGGCTCCTATAACTCCGGGCTCTTGTGAATTCGTGGCATTTCACGCCGAGAACCATCATCTCTCGATACCACCACCCCCCCACCTCTTCATCCCCTATTACACATATTGTGTAGCACCTGCATATGCCCTCTGAACTTTCATGGGCGTATAAATAGTATTATTATTATTATTATTATTATTATTATTATTATTTATCTGCATGCATGCATTTTACTGATACATATATATATATATATGTACATTTAAAAAAATTATTTTGCTCGTTATAAATCGAAGAGTATCGAGCTCGGAAACTTCATGTGCTCACTCAAGAGACTGAATTTTTCCAAATTTATCTAAAATTGGGTAACGTGAAAAAAAAAAACAAAAAAAAAAAACGAAAATTAAGCTTTTCGCTTAATTAAAAAAAATCTGAAAATCTGAAGAATAATTCTGGATTGGATTATTTATTGTGACTGTGATGAAAAATCTTAAAATGGATTAAAAAAAAAGTTTAAACTCGTCCCAGGGGTCGATCGATTATCGTTTATGTATGCAAGTTGGCTATGAAATAAAAACAGATGACTTTTTTTTTTCCTCTGTCAATGACAGAAAGTGAAAGAGTGAGAGAGAGAGAGAGAGAGAGAGCTGAGATGGCCTGCAAACGAAGAATCTTCTCGTTAACCAATAATTCCCTCCAAAGGATCGAATAAATCCTCTCATCATCGATCGTAATAATTCTTCTATTCCACGAAGCATAATTAAAAAAGAATTGAGGTAAAAATTTCATTATTATTAATATATATATATATTTTTTTTTTCAAAATTCTTCGTTATAAATTTTCGTCTAATTTTTTTTAAGACTTTGATGACACGTCAAAATAGATGACATGGCTAATGTTACGTCTCAATGCACTTCCGGTGACTTGGGAGTAAAAAATGCCATCTCTCTCCTCCTCCTCCTCCTCCTCCTCCTCCTCCTCCTCCTCGTCCTCCTCCTCCTCCTCCTCCTCCTCCTCTTTCTCCTCCTCCTCCTCCTCCTCCTCCTCCTCCTCCTCCTCCTCCTCCTCCTCCTCCTTCTCCTCCTCCTCTTCCTCCTCCTCCTCCTCCTCCTCCTCCTCCTCCTCCTCCTCCTCCTCTTCCTCCTCCTCTCTCTCTCTCTTCCTCTTCGTCCTTAGTCCTTAATAATTCCTTTCTCATCTCACTCACTATACCCGCACTTTTGCCGCTATTTTAATAACCTAATGGCTCTTACGCGGTACATTACATTCACAGCAAAACGTTCTCTCCAGCGCGTTATTATAATGGAGAGGCTCAGTGTCCACATTTTTTTTTTTTTTTTCTTTTTTTTATTTTCATATATTTTTTTTTTCATCCCTTACTCTCCCGATATTTTTTTTTTCCTTCTTCTTACCACCCCGAAAGTTTTTTTTTTGCCAGTAGCGTGTGACCTCACGGAGTTTTATCCGAAAATGAGGAAAAATAAGCTTTCGGCGATGTGCAAGCTCCTCCTACGAGTCAATTCTTAAGCTTTCCCCCCCCCCCCTCCCACCCCTACACAGAGCGCCCACCGAGCTCTTTTCCTCGAGCTCCGCCTTTCTCCCTCTCCCTCTCCCTACTTTTATTCGCGACCCTCTCTCGTTCCTCTTATCGTGACTGCAAGAGGGTTGCAGCTGTGTGAATGTACGTACACAAGTTGGCCACATATCGTCTCGCTTATTGAGAATCGAGCGAGAGTTTCCTCGGGAATATTTTGGCCACGGCGAAACAGGATGGAAGGAGAGAGAGAGGGAGAGAAAAAGTACACAAGCTGGTCCAGTGAAACGAAGCGTTACGATCGACAAGCACTTTTTTTTCTCGTGGACAAGAGACGAGAGTTTCGCATTTTCCATTCAACGACCATTTTCTGCATCTCATTTTATGCATTTTATTTAAAAATTTGCTTGTTTTTTTTCTCGTTTTTTATATTGGACCAATCCGATTGTCACCTATGTTGGACCGCTCGGTAGTCTCGGATTAGACAATATTGTCCCCTATAATGGATCGTCCATTTTTTTTAATAGTCCAGTAAGTTAGCTCTTATCTTGGCCATTCATCAAATAATTCACTGCATTCGAATATTCCCGATAGTCATGTGACTGTACGAATAGTCCTCCATTTTTAATTGTCGACTATATTAAACTTTCTCATTTGCATTGAAAAACATTGAATAACTTTTTTTTTTTTACCAGATCCAATTGAAACATTAATTGTTACTGTTTAATCCTTAAACAAACTACAAACGTTTTTATGTTTATAATAATTTATGTAATAATAAATCCCATTACAAAAAAAAATATAAAATTTAGACCACTATATAGAAGATAAGGGATGGAACTGATAATAAAACTCGTAATCGTCTCCTTTCGATTTTCAAAAATTATTATTTCCAATGTAGAGAAAAAAATTGAAATTTTTAACGCGATGTATTTTTTGTTTGCCTTCAAAATTCAATCTCATTTATCGAGAATTAATAATAGCCATTGCTCGTTGAGACATTTTATATAGAGACCTTATTAGAATGCACAAAACACCACCGACGATAATTCAGTCTCGCTTCGAGCTTTACGATCTGACGTTTTTTTAATTTCCCCATACCGACTTCTCGCATCTTTAAGACTCAAAGGGCTAGACGTTCGGATAAAAAGAGTGAGAAGAAAAATATGTAGGAGGAGAGAGAATGGCCGATAAAATAGTGGAAAAAATGCAAATTGTCACAGTCGAGTTATATGTCCAAACGGCTCGGTAATTGAATGAAATTTATGAGAGATCGTGATCGTTAAAAAAAGCCTCTTTTAACCCTCTCGTTTTTAGAATTTTTTCACAAATTATTATTTTTCTTTCATCAATTGAAATACATAAATTATGATTAATTTTTTTTTGGCAATTGTGATAAAATATATTTATAATTTACTTTTCAATTTTTATTTATCATTTATTAAATTTTTCCATAAATTTTCGATCTTTCTGTAGTTTCTGCAACGATCACGATGATGACGATATTTCTGAGATTCCCAAAAAAATCCACCAGTCATCTGTCGCTTCTCGTGTGGACTATAATGTTGCTCGTTTATCGTACTCGAGGTGTGATCATCCCTGCGGCCGAAGACGTCCAAGTTGCCGAGGAATCTCAATCGTTGAATGGAGGCGACACTTCTGGACGCGTAAGAATTTCCTGCGACAAAAAAAATAAAGAGAGAGAGAGGGGAGAAGAGAAAAAAGCTCAAAGAGCATTAATGAATTTTCATTTAAGCACAAACGCTTTTCTTTCACACGTTTTAGATTTTTCATGCAGCGATTAACAATTCGAGTAATAATATCTCTTTTTACTTTCTGACGCCACCGCCGGAGGCGCTCGCGGCGGTACTTTTCCCGCGCGGTCAGCGCCTCCTGGCGGAAGCGTCCATAACTAAAAATCTTCTGCCATGCAAAAAGGACCAGAACGAGAAATTATTCCCATACTTGATGAATTGCTTCGCGATAAATAACGAAAATATTCAATATCTCAATTTGGCAAAATATCTATGCTCATCCTGACATTGCAACAATCAATAATATTGTTTAAAAATTATGAAAAAAAAATAAAACCTTACGAATTTTCCGTAATTTCTTCATTCTCATTGTACTCTTCACGAAGAACAGCGACAGGGCTCTCGTGCTTCTCACCAGTTGTAAACTTCCATTTCGTCTTTCGTCCTCATCGTCTTTTCTCACGTCTGCTGTCTGCGTATACTCATGCCGAATGACAAAATGACAAAGGGCTTCTCTCGTTCGAGGCTCCCTCCGGGTCTTCGACCGATATTACCGCGTTTCTCTTTGGAAACTATGCACGAGCTCACTTCACCACGACTTCCTCCCTTCCAGTATTTCTACGAACCAAAACTCGTCTCTCCCTCTCTCTCTTTGCCGAGCTTGATTGATTATTCTCATTTTAGTTTTGGCTCTTTCGACGCTTAATGCAACCCCTAATAGCTATACATATACGTTTCCACCCCCCCCCCCTCCCCTCCCCTCCCTTCCCCCTTCCCCCACATTTGTAACCATATAGTTCACGTATTTTGTGTTAAAAAAAAAAAAAAAATCAAGGAAAATTTATACATACATACACATTATATGGGGTTGATAGGGCGGTAGATGAATATTATGGAGTAGTAGAGGATCTCCGATGAGCTTCTGGCGTGACAACGCAAGGAAGTCACACAAGAAGGTGTACACTCGGGAATGAGATGCAGATTGCCAGAGGCCACTTCAGCTCTCTCTCTCTCTCTCTCTTTCTCTCTTTTACTCGCTGGAGGGAGTGAATTTTTAATAACACCGCCATACCTGAGGCACTATAGGCCCTATATATGTTGATAGCCATTGTCTTGCTCACTAGTGAATTTCTCTCTTTCTCTATCCTTCTCTCTATTTTACTCGTTGTGCGTGTGTACAAGAGACCAGAGGAGACAAAACGAAACCGCAAAACGAACGTAATGCAAGAAATGTACACTACCCATATACATATATTGTGTAAAATTATAACTGGTCTTGCACATACAGTGCAAACTCCGTTACTTACTGCTCATTTATTGCACGGTTTCCCCCTCCACCGTCTACTCTGCTACTGCTCGTTCGCCTGCCCCCACCACTATGCGCTGTACCGGGGCGACGCTATGCGGTTGGCGCGCGCCTATGGTGGAGGGGATTTTTGGTTCACGCCCCCTTCGTTGATTGGAGGCAGCAAAATGCTCGAGCCACCGCAGTTTCGACTGTTAGTTTTCCTTTGTTTTACATGAGCTGCTGCTCCGCTAGAGTTGGTTTAACATTCTGTGCTATGCCATGAATTCTCCACTCGGTGAAATTCTTGCCGAATTTTTCTCGTTCTTTCTCAACCCCCCACGACATATCTTTTCATCGTCGAATGTCCTTTCTTTCCTGTTTTTTTTTTTTTTTTTACGCTTCACGAGACAGAGAGACACGGGGACACTCGTACGTTCTCCGAGAATCAAAACGCGCAACAACAGCCCGGCTTTGAATCATTTTTTGGAGGATGTACTTAATGCTCAGGATGAACTAAAGTCGATCGATCGTGCTGTTCATCGCTCGGTGAATCAACGAGATACTGACTCTTCTTCTATTCCCACCAGGTATGTATACTCGTATTAAGGAAATTCTATGAGCTAGAATTTTCAGCTTTGGCAATTTGTTGAACAATTTTTATCGAAATTAAATTGTACTTTGAGGTTTAACTTGACTTAAAATTTTGGTAAATATCGAGGCCTCGAATTCACCATTTTGCGAAGAATCTCCGATAGGGAGGATAACATTTGACGTTATAAATTTATTGAGTTTGGACTGTTGGAGGGCACGGATGAAATCTTCAAAACGTATTGCAAAATTTGGGATTTTATGTCAACGAATAATTTTTTACCTATATATCGAATGCAATTTTTCTTGATGAATAATTTAACTGTCGATCAGATCGATGGATAATGGAATCCATCGACTCTTATACAATTAAAAAATAATAATGAGATTAATTTCACTCCAGCTTTTCCTCATCGAAAGAGCAAACTTTTAAGAAAAAAAAAAAACTAATTTCAGGGAAAATGGTGATAGAAAAATTAGAAAAGATTACAGCCCTTCAGATTCATATCAAAGACCTCGAAGAATTTATCTCGAGGAGGAAATAAAGACAAAGCGGCAAATCGATGAAAAACAAACATCTGACTCAGCCTCGTCTCTTGCCTCTCTGAAGAGAACGATTCTCGAATTGAGCGATAGTTTAAATCCACGAGAATGTGAAGAAGAAAAAATCAAAGTGATGGACGATGGAACGATTAACGATAATAAACGCAAATTATTGTGGTCGCAAAACATCAGATCTGCAATGGGCGTTGCGATAGAATATTATGATTATGAGGACGATGGTGATTCAGTGGGTGCAATTGTCAATCGACCAATCGAACGTGAAGTTAAACGTAAAATTTTGCCGAGTATAAATTATAATTTTACAATAAAAAAAAATCAATAACAACATAATAAAAATGGCCCATAAAAATTTAATCAAATGTATAAATAGAGGAGGAACCGTCGCCCAACACTAAAATCATAAAGATTGACAAAAATGCCGAGGAGGAGAGACTAGAAGAGCTAAAACGCGAAAAATTAAAAAACAAATATCCAAAGGAAGAATTCATAAGCGACATACAAGAGCCGAGTGCTGATACTACTAAGACTCCCGAGATTCAAAAACCACCCCCTTCATCCTCGAAATCATTATACCCTTCGCAGGTTCTAAAAAGAATACCAGAAGCCTCGGATTCTGGCTCTTCCGATTTCTACAGTCAGTGGTAAAAAATTATTCTTCATTTTCTTTACTTCTTTTTTTTTCTCATTTCTCCCACTCGAATTTTCGTCAAGCAGAGTGCCAGTTGTATGTACATGTGAGTTAGAACGTTGCAGCGAGGTAGACGCTTCGAAAAATTCCAACCTTTTCGGGCCCGATGATGTTCACGAGATAAATTCATTTGTCGAAACGAACGAAGGAAAAAATCATCGAAACGACCAGGGAGAATTTTCCGACGAGCGTGTCTATCTCGTTATGTCATCGGGGAGCGATAAACGAACGAGGAAAAGAAGTGTCAATTCTGTCAATGATCCTGTCGACGAAGAGGACGAGATGGCAGGTTCATCGACCTTTTCAAATGCCGATAAATCTGCAAGAAACTACGCAGCCCTCAAAATCACAGACGATATGTTCAAAGGTGGCATAGAGCAGAGCAATCCTCTTGTTGAGGATAAACCGAGATTGGAGAGCACAAGCTTTTATCCTTCTTCGTCTTATTCGATAAATTCTCTTCTCTCGTCAAGATCCTTCAGGCCCAAAATGACCAGTCCCGAATGGACAGTTATTGAGGCAAGTAAATGGACATAAATTACGTCGAACCATTCTTTTATTCTCGTGAGAAAGTCATTTAGTTACTGACGCTACCGCCAGAGCGCGCGCGACGGTCTACAGTTGCTGTGTTCTCAGTGCCCCCTCGCGGTGGCGTCATTAACTAAACTGTCCAACGAGAGAAAAATAACAGGCGTATGGGAAATATTGAGAAATATCGTACAGCCTTAGAGAAGGAAAGTTCGAGGGAGAAAATTTACATTAATAATTATTACAGACATTAATAATTATTGATTAAATTAAAGCATTTCTTATGATTGAGGAAAATAAGCAAAACCTAAAATTTCTCCTAATATTTTTCCAGGCCTTTTAGAGGGATGAGATAATCTTCAATTATCTTACTTAACTACCTTGGCTTCGTTATAATCATGATCTCATGTTTTTTTTAAGGTTTTGGAGAAAAAGAAACTCGAACCGAGAATTTCGATGGATTCAGAGCGAGTATTTGGTCGTCATCTCACACAAATAGTACAAGATAATCAATCAGTCAATACAAACTCGACTTTGCCATCTTCAACGACGTATAATCAATTGCACGATACGACATTGATTCTACAATCGACAAATTATAGTAACGAGATCATTCAAAATTTAACTAAGCCACGAGAGGACAAAGTTCATCTGCAAAATGTGCGAATAACCAAAAAAAAAATCTTCATTCTGCATAAACAAACATATTTATCTATTATTTATCCAGTTAGCCAAAAAATAGATTTTGATAAATATTGTCTCGCTTTTTAGATCATTCATGAAAATTCGACGTTTGATTACACAACAATTTTTTCGGCAAATTCATCATCTCCATCGACGATCTCACGAGAGGCAAATTTTACAAATCGATCATACAATAATACCAGACTGAGACGACATGCTGGAACATTTACGGACAAAATTTTTTCAAAAGGTCGTAGACGCAAGGCCCATCGGGGTCACAAAAATTTCGAGGTTAAAATTAAAAATGAAAATATAATTAATGAAAAACTTTTAATAAATATTAAAAAAAAAAAATAGATTTTCCTTAACAATTTTATGAATAATAATTGGCAAATAATATTATAATGGATATAAGAACGTAGCAGGACGAAAAAGGCTCTCAGTTGATGACGAGGCTCAACAACGAAAATTAACAGTTCTTCTCGCTGCTGATAATATAGAGGACGAGTCACAGATTGATTTGGCTGTCCACGGTGAACTTGCTGGCAAAATAGTCGAGAGAATTTTCGAACAAGTAATAAAAAACACAAACAATAAAAAATAATAATAATAATTTTAATTTAATTTTAATTTAATTTAATTTAATTTAAAATAAATAAAAAATAATTATACCAATATTATGAAAAAGGTGCAACGTAATGAAGTTCTCAAAGTAGCTCTTGGACCGGGTCTTTATCGAAAGCACAAGCCTCAAGAATCAATGGCACTTGACAAAATGTATCGTCAGGGTCTCGATGAGAACGAAGCGAGTTAATTATTATTATTATTAATAATGATTTGATCGAAATAAAAATTAGTTTGATAATTAGCGTAATCCTGTCAGATTAAGGAAACGGAAGCGATGATGAGACGAGTAATGGAGCTTTTGGGTCGATTAGTTCTCGACGAGGTTCGACGTAAAACTTGCGCCTCGCTTGCACCTGACATGCGTGATTTTTTGCAATGGAGCCTCGGCCTTGAAGAACTTGCTGAGCCCTTTTCGGATGAGGTAAAATTTTTCATGCTTCAGATAATTCGATTAAAGAAAAATTAATTGCTGAATTTTTAATTAAATATTTTTAATTAAAAAAATAAAAAATTTAAACAATATTATAATTAAATTATTCAAAGATTCCACCGTTGCCCCTCATCCCATCTGATAATCATCAGAATGGAGCAACGGGGAGACCATCAGATAAATTTCTCTTTCAAAATTCGTCGAATCATGAGGGTTTGGAAAAAAATGATTTATCAGAACTTGAGAGAAAAGTTTCACTCCTGAAAAGTCTCATTAATGAGTATAACGCTTTGACGGAACGCGAGAAGACCAAAGTTCAGACGGTTCACGATTATTTGGTAATTTTTTATTTATTTTTTAAATCAGTCTGAGCTTAAATTTAATTTTTTTAAATATAGATTTAAACTGATTTATCGAACTTGATGAGAATTTTCATATTTAAATTTTAAATTAATTTTTGTACTTGGCTTTAAATAATACTTAAATTTAAGCTTAAGTGAAAATCGCAACGTTTTTTACCATCAACCATTTGTTTTTATTTTGAAAAAAAAAAAAAAAATTGTATGGTCCATCCAGGTCAGACAATTGTCATTACTCATGAGATATATCGAGACGAAAGAGGCTGCTGATAGGGGACAATCTTACCCAAATGTTAAGACTGCAGGAGCAAAAATTTCATCTGGTCGACAACAAATTTTACAATATCAGGGCTCTGTGCCAAATGTCAGTTTGACGAAAAAAATGAAAAATTCATTAAACCCAAGTGAAAGTAATAAAATTTCGAGGCATAATTATGGAATTTTTGAGAAAAAGAGATATCGTCGCGATGGGATAAATAAAAATTCATTAAACCCAAGTGAAAATAATGAAATTTCGAGGCACAATTATGGAATTATCGAGAGAAAAAAATATCGTCGTGATGGGATAAATAAAAATTCATTAAACCCAAGTGAAAATAATGAAATTTTCAAAAATAATTATAAAATTTTCAATTCAAAAAAAATAAATGATCGAGTGGGTATAAATAATGAAAATAATAACGAGCATCGCCAATCGGTCGAGTATCGAAAACTTCTTCATCAAATAGCAACATTACGAAGACGCAAAAGAGATAATTCATGGGGTTATGAGAAACCAAAGATTTACATTGGGCGTGTAGAAAAAAATATTTCACCGTTCGATAAATCGATCGAGCAATTTGTTTCCTCAAACTCATCAAATTTAAATTCATCTTCACTTCCGGTGAGGGGAAAAAATCGTTTGGAGGATGAAATTTTATTATTAAACAAGCGAGAAGCTTGGAGAATGGAGAATAAACGTATGCTGGAAGAAGTTGCTTTTGGCAAGGATACAAGAAATGATTTAATTACCGGAAATGGAGTTGAGCAACAATTATCAACCGAAAAAAATTATCGTGATAAACGTCATGCTGTTGATAAAAAAATATTTTTTCAAATGTCCACAGTGACCGATTCGACTGATATCAGCTCGAAGAAAAATTTATTTTTCGATCCGAATGAAAAAATTGTCAGTTCGAACGAGGCTAAGATTAATGTATTTCCGGTTGATACGACAAGCAAGGAAATTACAGGCAGCACTTGTAATTGTACCACGTTAGCTCGTAAAACTGTACAACGTTAATAGAAAAAAAATAAAATAATAATAATAATAAATTGAATAATTGAAATGACCATTAAACATAGCGAGTATGACATGTATGAAAATGAACTAATAAAGTTTTTCTTCTCACTCACGTTGACATGTGATATCGAGTGCGGTTTATAAAGCCCAGAAATTAATCGAGTCTCGTCGATCGGTGAAGGAAATTTATTTCAACAGTTTAAGGTGGAATATATCATGCTGAAAAAAATCGTACTTTTGATGACCGTCGGATGCTGTTTCGTTGGAGTTTTTCCGAAATCACGTTGTAAATATTTCATCAACTCATCAGTTTGATACTTCGAGTCTCTTAGACATTGAAATTTATCGAGCGAGCGGCGCATACAGTGAAAAAACGCCGGCTGTACGCGGATCTATTGAAAATTGAGTACGCGAAAAAAAAAAAAAAATGACTTCGTAAAATCCACCCAATATTTGAGTCTTCAAATTGTGCCTACGTAAAAGTGAGCTCTACCTAAAATTGAGTTTATCTTGAATCGAGTCTATTTAAAATTGAGTTTATCTAAAATTGAGTTAACATTAAATCGAGTCTATTTAAAAATGAGTTTATTTTAAATCGAGTTTATCTAAAATTGAGTTGATCTATAATTGAGTTAATATTAAACCGATTCTATTTAAAATTGAGTTTATATTACATCGAGTCTATTTAAAACTGAATTTATTTTACATCAAGTGTATTTAAAATTGAGTTTATCTTAAATCGAGTTTATTTAAAATTGAGTTTATATTAAATCGAGTTTATTTTAAATTAAGTCTATCTCACATTAAAGATCTACTCAAAAGTGAATCTACCTGAAAATCGAGTCTACTTAAAATCGAATCTACCTATAATTAAGTCGATCCATAAATCAACAAAATGTACTATAATTTTCTCTCAACACAAAGTGAAATTCCGAGTAACGATTTTTTTACGTACTTTTGGGCTGACACGTGATTTTCAAATTGTCTTAAAGTGATGTGTAATTCAACCCCCCCCCCCGACAAGCCACTCTCCACCTAAACGCCAAAATAATTTTTTACAATATTTTTATTATTTATTTATCCAAATTTCTAAACATAAATAAATTATCAAACGTCAACAATTGTTTTGTTATTCTCTCTCAAACAGCTGCAGACTCAGTTTGCCTTTTGCCGATACCACCAGTCGGCCCATGCCGTGGAAATTTTAAAATGTATGGCTGGGACACAGCGACCAAATCGTGCGTTCGATTTCTATGGGGTGGATGCTTCGGAACCGATAATACATTCGATTCTATGATAAGCTGTTGGAAGACCTGCGGTCATATGTAATTGACATGTGCAATAAATTCAAATAATTCTCGTGCATTTTTTGTTCATGTGTATCGCTTATTATCATTATTATTATTATTATTATTATTATCATTATTGTTATTATTATTATTGTTTTTTTATTTCTTGTGGAATTTTTTCAATATTATGTATTTAAGAGAAATGGATGGAGCTTGTGAATTTTCAGACACCCCTCGAAGGGATGATCGTCGCTCACCCCGCGCAAATTTCCGTCGCAAAAGTTTGTACTTGGAAGGCAAAATCTTTAGTCCTGGCAAGTTTAGTCGTAAAACGGTGTGTGGATGTTAGGTGGAAAGACGAGAGAGAGAGAGAGACAGAGAGAGAGAAAAGTCTCTCCCTCTCTCGCGAGATATTCTCATGCGGAATATAACGGAACCAATTAAAGTGAGAGAGCGAAATCGGACGCTCGTTTATGCAGGCAGATTTCACCTCATCCTTACGATGATCCTCCAGCATCTCCTCTCTCTTCGCATGGGGCGTTTCCCTCTCTCACTCCATGTTATTATTCGACGCGCTTCAAGCGTTTTCTCGTCGAATTTTATTTAGAAATTCTTACGAGAGCATCTGCCTTTTCTCGTTTAAACTAACCCCCTCTCTCCTATCCCCTCTTCACCCATCGTATCCCTCCCTCCCGCCATTTTTTTTCTCATCTTCTGCCATTCTTCGTTTTTCGAGAAATTGAAAATATATTCAACATTGAAAAAGTGTAACAGCGACGATTAAGGGGGAGTACGAGGTAATGATGGTCAATGGGCAACAATGGTCCTCTCACCCTCCCTCCCGCCATTTTTTTTCTCTTATCTTCGGCCATTTTTTGTTTTTCGAGAAATTGAAAATATATTCAACATTGAAAAAGTGTAACAGCGACGATTAAGGGGGAGTACGAGGTAATGATGGTCAATGGGCAACAATGGTCCTCTCACCCTCCCTTCCGCCATTTTTTTTCTCTTATCTTCTGCCATTTTTTGTTTTTCGAGAAATTGAAAATATATTCAACATTGAAAAAGTGTAACAGCGGCGATTAAGGGGGAGTACGAGGTAATGATGGTCAATGGGCAACAATGGTCCTCTCACCCTCCCTCCCGCCATTTTTTTTCTCTTATCTTCGGCCATTTTTTGTTTTTCGAGAAATTGAAAATATATTTAACATTGAAAAAGTGTAACAGCGACGATTAAAGGGGAGTACGAGGTAATGATGGTCAATGGGCAACAATGGTCCTCTCACCCTCCCTCCCGCCATTTTTTTTCTCTTATCTTCTGCCATTTTTTGTTTTTCGAGAAATTGAAAATATATTTAACATTGAAAAAGTGTAACAGCGACGATTAAGGGAGAGTACGAGGTAATGATGGTCAATGGACAACAATGGTCCTCTCACCCTCCCTCCCGCCATTTTTTTTCTCTTATCTTCTGCCATTTTTTGTTTTTCGAGAAATTGAAAATATATTTAACATTGAAAAAGTGTAACAGCGACGATTAAAGGGGAGTACGAGGTAATGATGGTCAATGGGCAACAATGGTCCTCTCACCCTCCCTCCCGCCATTTTTTTTCTCTTATCTTCTGCCATTTTTTGTTTTTCGAGAAATTGAAAATATATTTAACATTGAAAAAGTGTAACAGCGACGATTAAGGGAGAGTACGAGGTAATGATGGTCAATGGACAACAATGGTCCTGCCACCCTCCCTCCGGCCATTTTTTTTCTCTTATCTTCTGCCAATCTTCCTTTTTCGAGAAATTGAAAATACATTTAACATTCAAAAAGTGTAACAGCGACGATTAAGGGGGAGTACGAGGTAATGATGGTCAATGGGCAACAATGGTCCTCTTACCCTCCCTCCCGCCATTTTTTTCCTCTTATCTTCTGCCATTTTTTGTTTTTCGAGAAATTGAAAATATATTTAACATTGAAAAAGTGTAACAGCGACGATTAAGGGGGAGTACGAGGTAATGATGGTCAATGGGCAACAATGGTCCTCTTACCCTCCCTCCCGCCATTTTTTTCCTCTTATCTTCTGCCATTTTTTGTTTTTCGAGAAATTGAAAATATATTCAACATTGAAAAAGTGTAACAGCGGCGATTAAGGGGGAGTACGAGGTAATAATGGTCAATGGGCAACAATGGTCCTCTCACCCTCCCTCCCGCCATTTTTTTTCTCTTATCTTCTGCCATTTTTTGTTTTTCGAGAAATTGAAAATATATTTAACATTGAAAAAGTGTAACAGCGACGATTAAGGGGGAGTACGAGGTAATGATGGTCAATGGGCAACAATGGTCCTCTTACCCTCCCTCCCGCCATTTTTTTCCTCTTATCTTCTGCCATTTTTTGTTTTTCGAGAAATTGAAAATATATTCAACATTGAAAAAGTGTAACAGCGGCGATTAAGGGGGAGTACGAGGTAATAATGGTCAATGGGCAACAATGGTCTTCTCACCCTCCCTCCCGCCATTTTTTTTCTCTTATCTTCTGCCATTTTTTGTTTTTCGAGAAATTGAAAATATATTTAACATTGAAAAAGTGTAACAGCGACGATTAAGGGGGAGTACGAGGTAATGATGGTCAATAGACAACAATGGTCCTGCCACCCTCCCTCCGGCCATTTTTTTTCTCTTATCTTCTGCCAATCTTCCTTTTTCGAGAAATTGAAAATACATTTAACATTGAAAAAGTGTAACAGCGACGATTAAGGGGGAGTACGAGGTAATGATGGTCAATGGGCAACAATGGTCCTGCCACCCTCCCTCCGGCCATTTTTTTCCTCTTATCTTCTGCCATTTTTTGTTTTTCGAGAAATTGAAAATATATTTAACATTGAAAAAGTGTAACAGCGACGATTAAAGGGGAGTACGAGGTAATGATGGTCAATGGGCAACAATGGTCCTCTCACCCTCCCTCCCGCCATTTTTTTTCTCTTATCTTCTGCCATTTTTTGTTTTTCGAGAAATTGAAAATATATTTAACATTGAAAAAGTGTAACAGCGACGATTAAGGGAGAGTACGAGGTAATGATGGTCAATGGACAACAATGGTCCTGCCACCCTCCCTCCGGCCATTTTTTTTCTCTTATCTTCTGCCAATCTTCCTTTTTCGAGAAATTGAAAATACATTTAACATTGAAAAAGTGTAACAGCGACGATTAAGGGGGAGTACGAGGTAATGATGGTCAATGGGCAACAATGGTCCTCCCACCCTCCCTCCGTCGGGATGGGGTTGCTTGGAACAAGCAACCCTTATATTCTTTCTGCAACCATCCACATTGGAGAAAGCTCGTTCTAACAATTCTCATCCAACAAATTCTTGTTGCGGACATATTTTTACCAGAAAAACGTCCTCTCAGACATAATTGGTCCATATATGTACCATCCTCGTCCCAGATATCCTTCCTGCAACCATTCACACTGGAGAAAACTCCTTCCAGCCTACTCACGTCCAAGAAATTTTTCTTGCAACCATCCTTGTTTCCAACTAACGTTGTCCCACATATTTTTCTTGCAACCAAAAAATTATAAGAGAAAAAAAAAATTAAATAAATAAACCCAAAACCCAGTTGAATGCCATTCAAGCATATGGACGAATCGATGCTGCATACGTGTTATACGAGACTCACACACTCGTCCAAGTCTCATTGTCGTTTGTTTGGTCGATGGTTCGAGCAATACCTGTATATACATATATACATATACATACACACACATATATATATATATATATATATATACGTAGATGGGCAAACGCGTTCCAATGACAGATGGTATTTTCGCGTATCGCGATCGTCCGCTGTTCCCGATTGTCCTCCCGAAGCTTCGAAATGTTGGCATACCGTGTTGTGTATTCCATGTATACCACACAAATACATGTACACACATTTTAATATATATATCTATATACATTTATATATACATTTATATATATATATATATATATATATATATATATATATATATATATATAGACACCCTGCAGTTACAGATACATACAAACGTATGTGCACCGATCTTGATGGTACAGTATGTTGTTGTTAGACCACCAGGCACTCACTATGCTATATCACAAAGTAAGTATATATATATACAATATGACGTCGACAGGAGCAGCAGGCAGGTTTCATATAGACTATTACGACGGTAAACGCCAATAGTGCAAAATTGTAGAAGGTACGAGGTGTACACAAGTACATATACACAAAGATTCCATGTAATATTTGGCAGACAGTTATTGGCCAATTAATTATTTCACTTATCTCATATCAGGACAAATTTAAATGAACAAAAAAAACGAAAAAAAAATTCTAGTCTCGTGAGAATTTGTTTTTTTTTTTGTCATCAGGGGAGAAATTATTTTGAAAAATCGTTAAGACTGATTTGGTCTGGCTTGAAAAATTTCCGATTGATCCAAGATGGCCGATGGCTGACTATTAAGCTCTGTATATATATATATATATATATATATATAGAGAGAGAGAGAGAGAGAGAGAGAGGCTTTGTGGATGCTGGAAATTGAGACTCGCAGAGTCGAGACTGTCATGAGAAAGAGAGAGAAAGAGAGAGAGAGAGAGAGAGAGAGAGAGAGAGAGGCACATTGTCGTCGACATGTCAATACCAGCCTGGCCATAGTGACCGCCGTTCGATACATAGTCGATACATAGTCAAACTATATATATACAATATAAAGCAGTACACTATATTATATATATATATATAGCAGTATACTCGAGCACGCATCGAGAGGGCTTTTCAGGGGTGGGGAAGAGCCCTCTCGTTCAACCGCTAAATGCTCACCCATCTACTGGCGTATATCCACGAAAGAGGAAGATATATATAGATCAAAACCTACACATCGTCATCCCGATCGAATTTTCCCATTCCACGAATCGTGACTATACACAGACCTTCCATCAATAATCCTCAATTATTGATACCACAAGCCGCATTTATAAAGTTACACGCGCGACGACTCTCATTTTCCACGATCGCTCCTCGTGTCAATCGTGTCCATATCTACCCCCGTTCCTTCTCCCTTCATCTGACCGTAGTTCTCGTCCAATTCCCAATTTTCATTTTTTTTTTTTTCATGATTTCATTACCAGTTCGTTTGCTGTCCTTTTTTTTGACTCTTTCTCTCTTTTTTTGCCTCCAGTGTATGCGCAGATTTTATGGTCGATTGGGTTAACTTTTGTGGTCGAAGAGATGTGTCGTCTTGATTTGAAATTGGGCGGGGCACAAAAGATCTCGATTAAACGTTGGACTGGAAAACTCCCAGTCCTCTATCGAATGCATCCTTTTCTTCGTATATCGCAGAGATATGAACTTTCGATTTCCAATAAGGAAACATGGCTGATGGCAAATAAGTAGACATTTTGTATACTTTCTACCGAGGTCATGACCCTGTGTGTCTGCCAGAATGAAAACTAATCCTTGGATGATTGTGTTTGGGTATCGAGAGGTATGTGCAATTATAAGAATAAGTTCAAACAGCCAGTATCAACTGATATGACGCTTTAAAGCAGTCAGTGTGAACGAACACTAATGTAAAGTACCTACATCTCTGCAACGAATTTGTTGATCTCTGCTTTAAAGACAGTATCAGTAATTGAAGAAACGATAATATCAATAAGTTCGAACAGCCAGTATCAACTGATATGTCACTTTAAAGCAGTCAGTGTGAATGAACATTAATGTGAACTATATTTCTGTTTTGAGGATAAAATCGGTAATAAGCGATTTATTTCTCAACGAAATATATTTTGAAGCTTGTGAAAAAAAGTGAACAATTTATTTGTAGACGTAATGCAAGAAACATTAATATGAATAAGTTCGAACAGCCAGTATCAACTCATACGTCGCTTTAAAGCAGTCAGTGTGAACGAACATTAATGTAAAGTACCTACATCTCTGCAACGAATTCGTTGACCTCTGAGTTAAAGACAGTATCGGCAATAGAAGAAACAATAATATGAATAAGTTCGAACAGCCAGTATGAACTCATACGTCGCTTTAAAGCAGTCAGTGTGAACGAACACTAATGTTAAGTACCTACATCTCTGCAACGAATTCGTTGACCTCTGATTTAAAGACAGTATCGGCAATAGAAGAAACAATAATATGAATAAGTTCGAACAGCCAGTATGAACTCATACGTCGCTTTAAACCAGTCAGTGTGAACGAACATTAATGTTAAGTACCTACATCTCTGCAAAGAATTCGTTGACCTCTGATTTAAAGACAGTATCGGCAATAGAAGAAACAATAATATGAATAAGTTCGAACAGCCAGTATGAACTCATACGTCGCTTTAAACCAGTCAGTGTGAACGAACATTAATGTTAAGTACCTACATCTCTGCAACGAATTCGTTGACCTCTGATTTAAAGACGGTATCGGCAATAAAAGAAACAATAATATGAATAAGTTCGAACAGCCAGTATGAACTCATACGTCGCTTTAAAGCAGTCAGTGTGAACGAACATTAATGTGAACTATATTTCTGTTTTGAGGATAAAATCGGTAATAAGCGATTTATTTCTCAACGAGATATATTTTGAAGCTTGTGAAAAAAAGTGAACAATTTATTTGTAGACCTAATGGAAGAAACAATAATATGAATAAATTCGAACAGCCAGTATGAACTGATACGTCGCTTTAAAGCAGTCAGTGTGAACGAACATAATGTGAACTATATTTCTGTTTTGAGGAGAATATCGGTAATAAGCGATTTAATTCTCAAAGTTCTTCAAAGTTCGTTTTATCCCATTCGTGCCTTTTATCAGATATAAAAGTCCATGAGACTTTTCAACCTTCTCGTGCATCGTCTGCTCGTCTACATAGACGCAGCATCGCGTCACCATGCGAACACACAGAGCTCTTCGGCTCTACTCCGAGGAGGAAAAAAAAGGAAAAAAAAAAAAAAGAAGAAGAAGAAGAAAAAGAGTCAAACTCTCGAAGAAAGGAGAAATAGGGTAGAGAAAAGGCTGAAAAAGGGAGAAGAGACTGGGACGGCCTGAGGGCTGAGAAACGGGTGTGTGCTTCGTCGTTGGGACGGGAGACCATGAGAGGAAGAAGAGGTAGAGGCGAGGCAGACGCGTGGCACCCTCTCTCTCTCTCTCTCTCTCCCCCTCTCCTTCTCTCTCTGTTCCTTTCTCTCTCTCTCTCTCTCTCTCTCTCTCTCTCTATCCCTCATTCCCCGCGAGCCTATACTACCCCTCTGAGCCGGTACACGCTCGTACCCCGTTAATGGCACCCTCGGGGTATCCCCGGAGAAGCCTCTCGTATTTATTATTTAGCTCAATGCGAAATGGCGATGCGGGAGATGGACCCGTACAGCGTCATGTTCTCATTCCCCTCAGCCTGAATCGCGAGAAGGACTCGTACTGCCGCGATATTCCTCGCATGACTTTCTTCAACCGGCGAAGGAGAAAAAGTTGCTCACCTTTTCACCAGCCGTATATTTATCATCCATAAAAAATTCCTGGCTTCTCCCATACGAGTGGAAATCAATCAGACGCGAAATCATTGCACTTTTGTCATCGCATATTTTTTTTTTTTGCAATTGAATTTCGTTCGAACGTTAATGAAAACAAAATTTATTGATTTTTATTTTTTTTTGCCATTATTTTTTGCCTTGGAGGGCTCAACAGACATCTCGAAGTGTGAAGGAATTCGGCGAGAATTTGATATCTTATCAGCCGTATATTTTGTCATCGAATATTTTTTTTTTTGCAATTGAATTTCGTTCGAACGTTAATGAAAACAAAATTTATTGATTTTTATTTTTTTTTGCCATTATTTTTTGCCTTGGAGGGCTCAACAGACATCTCGAAGTGTGAAGGAATTCGGCGAGAATTTGATATCTTATCAGCCGTATATTTTGTCATCGAATATTTTTTTTTTTGCAATTGAATTTCGTTCGAACGTTAATGAAAACAAAATTTATTGATTTTTATTTTTTTTTGCCATTATTTTTTGCCTTGGAGGGCTCAACAGACATCTCGAAGTGTGAAGGAATTCGGCGAGAATTTGATATCTTATCAGCCGTATATTTTGTCATCGAATATTTTTTTTTTTGCAATTGAATTTCGTTCGAACGTTAATGAAAACAAAATTTATTGATTTTTATTTTTTTTTGCCATTATTTTTTGCCTTGGAGGGCTCAACAGACATCTCGAAGTGTGAAGGAATTCGGCGAGAATTTGATATCTTGGCAGCCGTATATTTATCATCCATAAAAAATTCCTGGCTTCTCCCATACGAGTGGAAATCAAAAAGACGGAAAATCATTGCACTTTTGTCATCGCATATTTTTTTTTTTTTTTTGCTATTGAACCGAATTGAATTTTGTTGGAATATGTTAATGAAAAACAAAATTTATCGGCTTTTTGCGATTATTTTTTGCCTCGCAGAATTCAAGAAGCATCTCGAGGTGTAATGCAGTTCGGCGATAAATTGATATTGCCAGAGTCGATTTGCGCACCGTTGGACTTGGATATTAAGCGGTAAAGAACTGTAGGGGCAGGGGGGGGAGGTGGATAGAAAAAAAAAATTGTTTATAGGAGCAAGCGATAAGCTGCGGCGGGCCGTAAACGCTCTGGAGCGATCTGGGGCCAACTGACCGATCGTGATAAATTGTCGTGAAGACAAGCGAAGCGCGTGCTCCAGGCGTGTATAATCGACTTTGACTTTGGCAATTTTCCTCACTGGCAATAATTCTATATGTCTGTATGAACCAGCCAATATTAACACACCGAAGCAAATAATCTCGAATTTTTTTCCGAGACGATATTAAATGTGAGAGACGGGGAAATGGCAGTCGATGACAGAAAAATTCATATAAGTATATATATATTTTTTTCGTTGCAAAATTCAATTCTCAAAAAATAAATATCCAAGGATACATATTGGTATGTCAGGAATAAAATTCTAGAGTGGCTCCAAGTCACCGAATTATCGGTAGATGATTATTTTTCTACATCGAATGATCGGTAAACGATTATTTTCCTAAAAGACATCGAATGATCGATAAATTTAAATCGGGATCAAGGAAAATCCAACCAAGAATATTCTTGCATCTGTATTAAAACTTACCCGAATATTTTTGAATTAATTTAAAATTATACGACGTGACCAGATAACTTTGATTTCGATATTGATTAAATTTATTTATTCCTCATGAGAATTTAATACGATATTTTCTCCTAAAATTTATTTCTAAAATCTTTACAGACGAAAATAATATTGAATTATTTTCGTTTGATTTTATAAATTTTAGAGAAAATATTTTACAGCCTTGTAAAAATTATGATCGGTATTGCCAGCTGACTTTCATTACCCCATACCCGAGTGCAGATTTTACTTCGAGCCTCTATCAATGGCAGGTAACCTCCTGACCGGAAGTAGCCTTTGCAGGCTTCTTTCTCCTCTTATTCTCACTCAATCATTAACAATCAAGTGTGTTTATACTCATACATGTTTGTTATATATATGTAACGTAATACGTAAACGTGGATATACATACATATATATATATATATATATATAAATATATATATAAAAAAATATATATATAAATATATATATAAAAAAATATATATATAAATATATATATATATATACACGCATGGTCAAAGCTGCACGCTTTGGAAAAACGCATGCTCGGTTACCACCAGCTGTGCCACGTTATTGATACTACATTTATCCCGATTTGACGAATTGCCCTGCTGGCTTGAACTAATGACCCGAGAACAAGCTCTCTCGACCCCTCGCCCCCACTTGCCATACTTTTATAACCACCTCATATACTCGGGGGTTACCATGACTCTCGCTTTAATACTATACGAGAACAATAATTTTTTTTCTTTTTGATGAAAAAAAAATGGAAACATTATTTTCTCCTTGTCCCAGTGGAACATTTTCACTATGACGTGTTATCGATGAATCGAGTTATTATTTTTAAATCTACGATTTTTGTGAGAGTTCAAGGTAAGTTGGATCAATCTGTACTTCGTATAATTTATTTAAGATTTTTTTTGTTTCAGCTGCTGTATTTTTTTTAATTATTATTTTTAAATCTATGATTTTTGTCAGAGTTCAAGGTAAGTTGGATCAATCTGTACTTCGTATAATTTATTTAGGATTTTTTTTGTTTCAGCTGCTGTATTATTATTATTATTATTATTATTGCATCTACGATATTTGTTAGAGTTCAAAGTAAGCGGGTTCAATTTTTATCTCGTTAAACGTATTTAAATTCGAATTTTTATACCTCAATTGAAAAAGCCTCGCGAGCTCCATCTCTCGTTGACTTTCTGAACGCAGCAGCCAAGCTCGTATTTTCTGTCGTACCGACTATCATTTTTCTCTCAAGAACGAAAAATTCCCACCAATATATAAATACCATTCGTATCGAATAAAAATTCTGACAAATGGGAGAAGAGAAAAAAAAAATCTTGATTTTTTTTTCATTCGATACTGACGAATCGTCACAGTGATTATTTCTGAATGAGTTGGAGCAAAAGGAAAAGCCTCTTCGTCTTACCTTTCGTTTTCTTTGTACAACTGAATGGAATTCCTTTACAAAATGCTGAAAAAAATTATTCACAGTTATTGGCATGCCAGCTTCGCACCCTCTATTGAAAAGATTTTACCCACGAAGACTGCCAATAAATGGTGATTTCGACCATATAAACGACCCCTTGAATGAACCGAGCCGAGCAGAGAAATACGGATCAATAACAGAAATTCCTACCATTACCTCAGAAAATAACTTACCCTCGAAACAATAAAAAAAACTTTTTTCGTTATAATAAAATATTACTGATTAATTATTACTATCCATATTAAGTTTTTTTCTGCCAAAAAAAAAACCATGAAAAAGAACAAATTTACAGTGACGTCTATTAAATTTAAGAAAATAATTTACCCTCGGAGCAATAAAAACTTTTACGTTCTGGGATAAATAAATCGTGAAAAATTATTGGACAATTTACTTACCCCCGTAAAATCTTACTAATAAATTATTAATTTTATTCCCTATTAAATTTTTTCTGCAAAAAAAAAAATCAGTGAGATTAAATCTATACAGACACGTCCATTCAATGTCCTTTCTGGACCACAAAGAAAAGAGGAAACAATGATTTTACTTTTGAGAAAAAAATGCTTCAGCCTAATTTTTCGTGGCCACGAAAATTATAGCTCGTTGACCCCCATTGCCCCGCTCGCCCCTATTCTTACAGCACGTGCATCAGTAGGTGGATAGACGAGGGTTGTTTTTTTTTTCCACGAGCAGGTAGAATAAATAGCAGGTAAGCCACAAGTTGCAAGAACGGAGTAAGAAAAAGGTGGTTTGCGCAGAGGAGAATAAAGAAAGAAGGAAAGAAAAAGGGGCCCTATCCATCCTCGCACTCTTGTTCCTATTTGAAAGAAAAGCTATTGTGTCGAGAGTGCAACGGAGGATGCACACACGCTACAAGGACGGCAGTTTTTGAGAAGAACCGCCGTTTGATCCTGTGTGAGAGCGTTGCAAGCCTGGCATTTTGCTTCTTCCGAAGAGCTGTAAGGCCCATGGGTGGGCCCCTCTCATTTTCATCGCTCTCTCCCTCCCCCTCCCTCCCTCTCTCTCTCTCTGTCTCCATCTTGTTCTCGTTCTCGTTCTCACTCTCGCCGTCCTTCTCTTTCTTTCTCCCTCTCTCTGCCTCTCTTCCTCTTTCTCTCCCACTCTCTCGTCCGGCCGCTCGTTCGAGGCCCGTCGAGAGCCGGTCGTGGGATCGCTGCGCGAGGGGCCCGTTGAGCGTAGGAGAGGGGGAGCAAAAGACGCGCATTCCACAGCTGAACGGCCAACAGTGAAGGAGCACGGAATTCGAGTTCGCACGCACGAGACTGTTGGAAAACACATCTCCGGTTTATTTATTTCTATCACCCCGCGCGTGTTGTGTGGAATGAAAAATACAAAAAAAAAAAAGAAAATTAACTTATTTAAAATTAAAAATGCAGTGAAACTATAAAGAGAAAAAAATGTGCTGAACAGTGTGAATATATATTTTTTTTCAATTGAAGAAAAAAATCGCAGAGTGAGCAAAACTGCCGGGAAAAAAAAACGATGTGTTGGATACGATATAATTATAGTTCTCGCTTTTAGATGCAAAATACGCGATGCTTCACTGCGA
>OY769906.1:22597445-22664945 GCA_963669185.1 Dyspetes luteomarginatus
GAGTAGAAGACTCGGTATCGTGTCTATTATTAACTATCTTCGATATTACTTTGCGATCGATAGTCGCAAGCAAAATATTTTTTTTTTTATTATTTTTTTTATTTTCTTAATTTATTTTTTATTTTTTATTTTTTATTTTTTATTTTTATTTGAGAAACAATTCGTAAATAAATAGATTTGGATTTATATATATATATATATATATATATAGAGAGAGAGAGAGATAATTGAAAAATAATTTTTAATAATTAATATATATATTTAATTATAAATTCTTTATCGATATTTTTTTTCATTTTTTTTTTGTATATTTTACGTTAAATATTATTTTTATGACTTGATAAAATAATATGAGAAATTAAATCTTTTGTTTTTAATTAATTTGCCACAGGACCGAATAACGGAGAGGATGCCGGTTGTTGCAAAAAATATGTCGTACTCTGTTGCCTCTGCGGTGGCCTCAGTGCAGCTGTCGGAAGTCTCTTTCTCGCTGTTCACGCGGTACTTTCGGCTCACACGGCGAGTCTCGCACTGTTTGAGACGGTCCCATCGTACATACCAGGAACTATGGTAAATTACAGAGCTCAACGGATAAAATTTTTGCCACTTGCAAATATAAATTTGGACAATTATTTTCCTGCTTGTAAATTTACAATCGAATTTATTGTTAATTTAACAGTTAAAAAAAAAATTTATTCTTTATTCTTCTTGTGTTTTTTTTTTTTTTTAGCTCATTCTCATGGGTCTTTTCACCATTCTTTTGGCAAGGAGAAAGCATCGCTATGGTTTTTTGGTAAATATCTTAATTATTCAAACGAAAATTCGAGTAAAGAAAAAAAAATTTAGTATCAATTTTTTGGTTTTTTGTTTTTTTATATTTTTTTTTTTACGACAGATGAAAATGTGCGGCTCAGTCGGAGTTGTGTGCGCTTTGGTTTGCGTTTTGGTCACCGTCACCACGACAGTCGTTCACATGTCGAGGCTTCAGGGCTTGCGAGAATGCGTCTATACTGTCAGAGCTAGGTAATTATGAATTATTTTTAATAAATTTTACGAAATGTTTTTTTTTTCTTTTTGACTAGTGGTTTTCGAATTGTAGTATTGAAGGATCGTTCAAAGGATTTATTTCCCGAGAAAACTCATCCTTTCCTATTGCTTATTTTTTTTAATTCATTTCAATAGAATCTTTTAATTAAATTTGAATCAGAATAAATTGATTCTACGAGAGCGCGATTGACTTTCCTATTGCCAATTAATGAGAAATAATAGGATAAATATAAATAGGATTTTATTTTTATCGACTGATAAAAAAGTATTTTTAATGGCTAATTCTTCAATTCAAAGGATTTATTTCCTATTTAACAGAATTGATGCTGTCAATGGAAAATATTCTGGACAGAAAACTCATCCGTTCTTATTGCTTTTTTTTTATATTTATTTCAATAGAATCTTTTAATTAAATTTGAATGAGAATAAATTGATTCTACGAGAGCGGGATTGACTTTCCTATTGCCAATTAATGAGAAATAATAGGATAAATATAAATAGGATTTTATTTTTATCGACTGATAAAAAAGTATTTTTAATGGCTAATTCTTCAATTCAAAAGATTTATTTCCTATTTAACAGAATTGATGCTGTCAATGGAAAATATTCTGGACAGAAAACTCATCCGTTCCTATTGCTTATTTTTTTTTTTATTCATTTCAATAGAATCTTTTAATTAAATTTGAATGAGAATAAATTGATTCTACGAGAGCGGGATTGACTTTCCTATTGCCAATGAATGAGAAATAATAGGATAAATATAAATAGGATTTTATTTTTATCGACTGATAAAAAAGTATTTTTAATGGCTAATTATTCAATTCAAAGGATTTATTTCCTATTTAACAGAATTGATGCTGTCAATGGAAAATATTCTGGACAGAAAACTCATCCGTTTCTATTGCTCATTTTTTTTTATCCATTTCAATAGAATCTTTTAATTAAATTTGAATGAGAATAAATTGATTCTACGAGAGCGGGATTAACTTTCCTATTGCCAATTAATGAGAAATAATAGGATAAATATAAATAGGATTTTATTTTTATCGACTGATAAAAAAGTATTTTTAATGGCTAATTCTTCAATTCAAAGGATTTATTTCCTATTTAACAGAATTGATGCTGTCAATGGAAAATATTCTGGACAGAAAACTCATCCGTTCTTATTGCTTATTTTTTTTATTCATTTCAATGGGATCTTTTAAGCAGGGTTATTTAGAGAAAAACTTATGATTATTTTCACTGACTTGGCAGTATTTAATTTCCTGATTTTTCGTGCTAAAGTTTGAAAAAAAAAAATACAAATTGAATAAGAAATATTAAAAAAAATGATAAATCGATCATTTAAAAAATGTTTAGATCATGCACGTGTTATGGTTCGACCCAAGGAAGAGTCCTGTCAGATCCAGGTGTCTTGTTCGAGGAGACACCACACTGTGAGGCCGTCCATGGCGCTTTATACGATTGTTTGAGGGCTCTTTTTGGTGTGTCCGTGGCTGGAATACTCGCCTGTATATTCTCTTGTATGCTTCTCTACCAGTTGCTCAGTCACGAGAAGAAAAAAATGTACTGGGAACAATTACAGCTCAGGTCAGTGTTTGGCAGTGAAAAAAATTACGAAAATAAGTAAAAAGTTTTCACCAATTTTTATTTTTCATGGATTTTCTTTGTTGACCAACGAGAATTATGTACGTTTTTTTGTTTGTTTTTAAATGCCTTTTTGTGAAATTGACAATACTTAAGGGCCTTTCCCATGAAGGGCCTCTTATGGGTAAGGCCCTGCCCGTGAAGAATCCTTTATGGGAGAGGCCCTTCCTTTAAAGGATCACTTATGGGACTCTTGTGAACGGAGCCTTATGGGGGGATTCTCATTTGACAACTGTCAAATTGTACAATCGTGAAAAAATTTGACAACTGTCAAATTTGACAACTGCCGAATAAAAAAATTATTAAAAAATTTGACAACTGTTAAATTTTGTGAAAAAACAAACTACTTTTTTCAAACGCGTATAATATTATTTGCAAATATTTTATTACAACTTTCAAGTCTCATCTGTAATTATGCTTTTTGAAAGAAAATAAAGAAAAAAATAAAGAGACCTTTAAATTGCATTTTTGAGGCATTTTTATTATTTATTTTTTATACGTATAAAAATTCCCAACAGATGCAGATCACTGTATGGTCAAGGAGGAAGTGGCGCGGTCGGTGGACCAGCAGGTGGCTCGTGCGGTTGCTGCAATGATTGCGGAGGTGCGAGCCCATGGTGGGCTCAGACACCGGGAAATTTGTACACACCGAATCCCGATTTGGCTCCATTCAGGTAAATTCTCTTTTGTTTCTTGGATACTTTTATGAATATTGATAAAAAAAAATTATAATTTTCCAAAATTGATCGTGCCTGTATTCTCAATAATTACGAAATTTATATTCGTAAAAATGTCTTATATTTTACTCGTGTATTATTATTATTCTGGTAAATTGAATAAATGTGCTTTAAAATTGTTCTATTTGTAGAATTAAGATTGAATATTTGTAGAATGAAGATTGATAAATGCCCAATATATTTTTCGGTCTCACGTTAATGGACGTAAATGTTTTTTTTCGCAAAAATTAAAAATCAGACGATGGCGTTTGCCATGGACACGTTCGCGAGGGCCCGCACCGACCCCCGATTCGAATTATGGTTTTCATCCCCAATCATCGAGGGCTGCGGTAGCGATGAGAAGCAGCGATAGCAGCAGCGTTGAACACGGTGACAGCACACCCGGTCCTTACAGCGTCCTTACCGATGAATCACAAAATGGCGGTGGTGCACCGTACAGTCTTTTGAACGGTACAAATTCGGCGCCTTACGCGGCGTGCGCCTCCTCCGTAGCGTCTTACAGTCTTTTGGAAAATGGTCCACTTCCGGCTCTGTGGGGACCGCCGCCCGCCTACAGCGATCCAAACAGTCCCGCGAGAAGATCTCAGCCAATGAGCGACGAGAGACGCGGCGCGACTGCGTCGATTCGTTCGACGCCATCAATCGCCACGTCAGCGAACACGCCGATCAATATTCCGGCCAATAGAATCGCGAACAAACGGACGATTGACAATTTTGAACCAGGAAATTGCGAAGGTAATTTATTCGGTATTCAATTATTTCGAATCTCACGAATTTACCAACTAATTGTTGCTTTTTTTCTCTCTATTTGTATTTCTATGAGATTGAGGTTATGTTTGAATTTTTTTCTCCTTTTTTGCCAGAATACAGACAACAGCGCGGAACAACAAAGAGGCCATCGGACAATTACGAGAATACCGAGGAAGTTTTGTCGAGTGGTACAGATCCGGATATCGAGATGGGAAATTTACATCATCATCATCATCATCATCATCATCATCTTCCTCAGCATCCCCAGGACGAAGATCCGACAAAGGGCAGACGATTGAAAAAAATATTAAAGGGCGTTGAAAATGGCGGATTTCAGCAAGAAAATGGCGGCAATTCATTGACAAAACAGTCAGAGAGTGAATTGTACTTTGGGGATGTTTCCTCGTGCTGCGGGCCAGAGAGCAGTTTTTACGATTTGGCCGTAGAAAAGGAGCAACAACAGTCGGGTGGGTGCTCTTTTTTTGTTGTTGTGAATTAACTAAAATTATTCTCAATAAATTAACCCTTTCTGTACCATGTGAAAAACAGCAACTGATCCATACAAATATGGCTTCTTTTAAATTTAAAGAATTTTTTTCCCCTATTCAAAATGGTTATAAAAATTCCTAAAAATTCGTGAACATACTTTGAGCTTTGTAGAATAAATTACTTCATTTTGGAAAAACAATTAACATTCAATTATCGAATGAATAATCAATAATTGAGGAGATAAATTATTTGGGTTTATACGGAAAGGATTAATATAAATAATTTTAAAAAATTAAATTATTGATGCAGGTCCTGCCGATCCAGTTGACAGTTTGCTCGAGTATCCAACGAACAATCGTCCAAGCAAACAACAACAGCAGCAGCAGCAGCAACAACAACAACGTCAGGCTTCAAAACGTTCGAGACTTCCACTTCCTCTGCCAGCGTTAAATGCAGAAACATCGATAGGATGTTTGACTGATAATTATGCGACCCTCAACAATTCCTCGGTCGTCGATGACGTCAACAGAAATTCATCAACAAGATCAGGACCTTTTCTCGCCCCTGACGCCCAGTACGAAGTTATAGCTCAACAGACACGTTACACGTATTACAATACAAAAAATGGTGATCATGTTCATGAGATGCCAATATCGTCACTCTCCTCTCTGGCTTATCGTAATGGTTGCGGTAAAGATCAACACGAGGAAGACGAGAGATCAACGAGCAGCGTTGATTATCTCAATGATTGTCAAATGATTAGTGAACATTGCGGTAATGAGGGAATTCCGAGTACACCAATTCCGACCTCACCAACTCCATCGATCTTGTCATTGCCACCATCGCCGATGCTTCACGTCACGAATACTCCACAACGTTGCCCGAATGACTCAAGCGGAAATTTACGCGATACGGCATGGCAGGCTGATCATCAGCCACGAGGGCACTCCAATGCCGATGGTGTTTGTCCCGTTAATGTGTGATTCATCGTCAGAACTAAGCATATTTTTGGTCCTGGCGGCCAGCACGCAACTTTGTGCTTCCATAATGCGTCAAAACTCGCCGTAAATCAACCGTAGAACATCCAATCGTTCATTCGTTTATGAGTTATCGTTTTCCAAGATAGACGGGAGACTATTCGGCATCCCGAAATATTTAATCGCGTAAATCAACCGTAGAGCATCCAATCGTTTATGAGTTATCGTTTTTCAAGATAGACGGGAGACAATTCGGCATCCCGAAATATTTAATCGCGTAAATCAACCGTAGAGCGTCCAATCGTTCATTCATTTATGAGTTATCGTTTTTCAAGATAGACGGGAGACAATTCGGCGTCCCGAAATATTTGAATCCGCAATAAGCGATTGCAGCGCGCGGGGTGGACATATTTCCAAAATGCCGTAAGCGCGGTCGCCCGTATGACGTCATGCGCGCTTCTGAGCATTTTCGGTCTTAGCGCCCAGCACAATTGTGTGCTTGTATAATGCGTAAAACCTCGCCGTACATCAACCGTAGAGCATCGAATCGTTCATCCGTTTATGAGTTATCGTTTTTCAAGATAGACGGGAGACAATTCGGCGTCCCGAAATATTTGAATCCGCAATAAGCGATTGCAGCGCGCGGAGTGGACATATTTTCAAACTGCCGTAAGCGCGGTCACCCGTATGACGTCATGCGCGCTTCTGAGCATTTTCGGTCTTAGCGCCCAGCACAATTGTGTGCTTGTATAATGCGTAAAACCTCGCCGTACATCAACCGTAGAGCATCGAATCGTTCATCCGTTTATGAGTTATCGTTTTTCAAGATAGACGGGAGACAATTCGGCGTCCCGAAATATTTGAATCCGCAATAAGCGATTGCAGCGCGCGGAGTGGACATATTTTCAAACTGCCGTAAGCGCGGTCACCCGTGTGACGTCATGCGCGCTGCTGAGCATTTTCTGTCTTGGCGGCCAGCACAATTTTGTGCTTGTATAATGGGTAAAACCTCGCCGTAAATCAACCGTAGAGCATCGAATCGTTCATCCGTTTATGAGTTATCGTTTTTCAAGATAGACGGGAGACAATTCGGCGTGCCGAAATATTTGAATCCGCAATAAGCGACTGCAGCGCGCGGAGTGGACATATTTTCAAACTGCCGTAAGCGCGGTCACCCGTGTGACGTCATGCGCGCTGCTGAGCATTTTCTGTCTTGGCGGCCAGCACAATTTTGTGCTTGTATAATGGGTAAAACCTCGCCGTAAATCAACCGTAGAGCATCGAATCGTTCATCCGTTTATGAGTTATCGTTTTTCAAGATAGACGGGAGACAATTCGGCGTGCCGAAATATTTGAATCCGCAATAAGCGATTGCAGCGCGCGGGGTGGACATATTTACAAACTGCCGTAAGCGCGGTCGCCCGTATGACGTCATGCGCGCTGCTGAGCATTTTCTGTCTTAGCGTATGACGTCATGCACGTAAGACCAAACAATTTATCATACACTCGGGATTAATCGTGAGATGTTGAAGTTCCTTCGATGTTTTAAAGGCTTTATGGTTGGTTTACCCAATATTATTCTATGAGGGCTTCAACCCTTTTTCCCTTTCGCGAATGATGAACTTTAGTTCGAAATTTTGCATTTCAATTAATTATCAATTCTTGTACAAAGATATATAACCGATAAAATATTTCGTGTAAATTTCCCGTATGAATGTGTGCGTGTGTATAAGCTTTGATCTTGCCACGAGAGTCTTCGATGTCGAATTTCTCGCAGCGTGTTTTAGCGCTGCGTATTTTTTTAATATACGGTACCTGCCAAGATTATATATACGTATAAAACGCGAAGGAAAATATTTAAAGAATGATAAAAAAAAGAATTAACAAAAAAGAAACAAGTGATGGATAATTCGTAAAAAAAAAAAAATCTATCCATTGACATGGACCAAGGACAATACCAATTCGAATGAAGCTGTTATCAATGAGCAAAATCAATTGATTTTCTCATTACTCTTGAATTAAAATTAATATCAACCTGTCGGTTCATTGAATATTACAATAAATTATTAACAACAATCTCACATTTATGGGAGAATTTTTATCACAGAGTAATGAGAAAATCATGGTTTCACCCACCGTTTTTATATTATAATCGGTAATCGATAATCAAACTCCTTTTCTCTCGTAAACCGTTTTTTTTTTGTTTTTCGTTTTTTTTTTCGTATCTGCCTCATTGTAAATTCTAGTTAAACTCGTTATTACGTTTAATTATATTTCTATTATCCGCGTGAATGAAAAATTCACGTGATGAAAATGTCGATATTACCTTGTTTTTCTTCTAAGCTGGTAAAAAATAAAATAAAATTATTAAAAAAAAACACATAAAATGTTATTGTGAAATAAATATTTATCAATATTTTTACAGCTATAAATGAGACATCTAAAATAAGGCTTGCAGCACTTTGTCCATCTGAGAAAACGCATCAGGTAAGATAAAAAATCTCCAAACAGATTTCGCCCCAAGAGTCCCTCGTTAATTAATTTTTCTCCGTTTATTTTCCATTGGAAAAATTCAACGCCTTTCGATATAAAGGCGAGAGTCAAAAAAATATTATCTTGATAAATAAATAAATAAATCGTCAACCAAGATCCAGAGGGTGAAGGTCAGAATTGGTTCAAAGTTGGCCGTACAATTCTCCACATATGTACATGGATCCGTGTAAATAGAGGAAAGTCATATCTCCTGTTACGTTCGAGCTTATCGCCGTTTTAAAAAGGGAAAGGAGAATCGGGATGTGCCTGTGTTGCATCGACCACGTCGCCCATCGAAGCAGCTGTAACTGCCCCTTTGGGGCACGCGCGTCCCAACGGTCGCAGTGCCAGCTGCTTCACAAAATTTCACGTAGGTACAGTCGATTGAGCCAAAGTTCTTTTTCCCTCTCTCGAGGCTACAACGCGCATCTTCGGTAGATCTTCCCCCACTCCAACATTTAACGCTTGCGCATCTGTGAAAATTATCCCCTCTCCAGCTCAAACTCCTTCTTTCTCGCGCGAGTGGGAGAAGGCAAGGGCTATGGAGGGGGTTCGTCGAAGCGCAGGGATTGGTCGTCGTGAAATCTCGCGCCTGCGCATTAACCATCACCCGACAATTTTCACTATAATCGAGTTCTGAGTGTATCAATTTTTTTCTTTTTCTTATCCTGTTATCTACAATTATTTTGTTCAACGATAAAAATTATTTTCTTCTTTTACAATTAATTTTTTTATCGTTTTCCAGTTCATTCATTTGGTATAAATGTTTTTCATTATTCTTAACAAATTATACATTAATATATCAGTAATTTTTTATTTATTGTGTTAAATGTTTCTGGCAATTCTCCATTAATTTCATGTTAAGTTTTTATTTACCGCAAATGATAAAAATTACGTGAAAGTCTAGTCGAGTATATTATAGTTTTCATGACGAGGGGCCCCGAACGGTTTTGGTGGAGTGAGCACATGTTGAAGGGAGAAAAACGATATGGTACGAAGGAAGGAGAAAACGAGGGAGAGAGAGTGAGTGTGTGAGTGTGAGAGAGAGAGAGAGAGAGAGAGAGAGAGAGAGAGAGAGAGAGCAGAGTCACACACCGGGCCCGTATTACGAGCTCACCCCATGACAACCCCTCTTTACGTTCTCTGGCTGTACCCCCGTAAAGGGGACCAACGAAGGCCCTTCGTGACTCGACATCTGCCTCATATTCACATTTTCAACGTTTCTTCCACTCACCAAACGTAATAATGAAAAATAAAGCCTCAGTTCTCTTTCAGAAACGTCCCTGAACGTTTCGAATTGAGCTCTTCATCCCCATTTAGCTGAATCTCAAAAATTTCACTAGCAAAATTTTTACAATAATCATTAATTTTTTAAATATAAAATGTGCGAAAAAACCAGCCGCGAAATAATAATTGAGGAAACAATTTCACCACCCTTCAGACCCGTCGTGAGCCTCGCACTAGAAACTTGGCAATCATCAACCCCCTACGTCACAAATATATTTCTCATAATTATTAACGATCAATAATGTTTACCATAGAAATAAGTTTAATCGATAAAATAACTTAAAGCTGCCCAGGATTAATTTATAAAAAAAAAACAAACCAGTTTGCCAGTGTTTTTAATTCCTGAATAAAAAGTGATTACGTAAAAATTGTGAGTGAGTGAAAATAAATTTTTCCTCCGAGCGAAAAATCGTAAAAAATCGATCGAGATCGAGCCTCGTATAATTTTGAGTTTCGCATTTGGCTCAGTCGAGTGATAAGATTGTGGAAAAAAATAAAATAAAATAAAATGGCCCACCCTTCGTCGTCAGGTCCAGCTCATTGCTACACAAATCCATCATTCTGCAGACAATCGGAATTCATGCCAGGTGATCGTGCGAGTGAGGAATTGCCACCACCACCACAATTTCAAGTCACTGATGACCTTCCTCCACCCTCGCCCTCCCCACCCCCACCACCACCCCTTCCTCAGCAGCATCAACAACGGATGAAACAAAATGGCGTGGCTGCCATACAAAATGGAGTTTCTTACAATGGTGGCCAGAGTAATCCAGCATTTCAGTACATAAGTGAACGTATCGATGTGCCACGTGCCAATGATCGATATTCTTACTTGAACGATCCAAGACAAACCCCAAATGGACCAGCGACAAAATTACAGGAAAATTATGTCATACCCTCGAATCTGAGTCGTCCAATAATTCACGAGAGAGATGTACGATCGCGTTACGAGTACATCATTGATGACGATGATGATGACAATGATAATTGTCATGACAATGAAAAAATAACATCGAAAAATAACAGAATTCAAACACCGGATGAATTTTTGACCCTGCGAGATAACGACAGAGCTGGATCATCGAGATATGCATTTATCGATAATACGAGAAGTCTCAATGTCATTCAACGTGACGATAATGTTCCCGCGGTATTTGCTTATCAACGACGAGAAAATTCACGAAATCCTGATGTCTCGAGATATGCGATCGTACCGATCAACTCGATCGAGGATCAACAATCTAACAAGGATAATAATCGATCTTGGGTCTCATCGGGGAGAAATTCTCTCGCTCCAATCGTACTTTGTCAGAGATCAAATTCCACGAGGGGTAAGAGCAAATAGAAAATGTTTAATATGAAGGACGAAGTTGTTAAATGTATGGGAGCTTTTGAAAGATTCATTATCGTTGGTTAATAATTTTTTCTGATTTTTCTCGTCAATTGACAATAATTATGCTTCGTAATTATCGAGATAGCTTTTCTCATCACACCATTAGGATGGATTTTAACTTATGACTCATCCTCTCCCATCTATGGGAGCTTTCAAAAGATTCATCGTCATCAGTTAATGATTTTTTCTGATTTTTCTCGTCAATTGACAATAATTATGCTTCGTAATTATCGAGATAGCTTTTCTCATCACACCATTAGGATGGATTTTAACTTATGACTCATCCTCTCCCATCTATGGGAGCTTTCAAAAGATTCATCGTCATCAGTTAATGATTTTTTCTGATTTTTCTTGTCAATTGACAATAATTATGCTTCGTAATTATCGAGATAGCTTTTCTCATCACACCATTAGGATGGATTTTAACTTATGACTCATCCTCTCCCATCTATGGGAGCTTTCAAAAGATTCATCGTCATCAGTTAATGATTTTTTCTGATTTTTCTCGTCAATTGACAATAATTATGCTTCGTAATTATCGAGATAGCTTTTCTCATCACACCATTAGGATGGATTTTAACTTATGACTCATCCTCTCCCATCTATGGGAGCTTTCAAAAGATTCATCGTCATCAGTTAATGATTTTTTCTGATTTTTCTTGTCAATTGACAATAATTATGCTTCATAATTATCGAGATAACTTTTCTCATCACACCATTAGGATGGATTTTAACTTATGACTCATCCTCTCCCATCTATGGGAGCTTTCAAAAGATTCATCGTCATCAGTTAATGATTTTTTCTGATTTTTCTTGTCAATTGACAATAATTATGCTTCATAATTATCGAGATAACTTTTCTCATCACACCATTAGGATGGATTTTAACTTATGACTCATCCTCTCCCATCTATGGGAGCTTTCAAAAGATTCATCGTCATCAGTTAATGATTTTTTCTGATTTTTCTCGTCAATTGACAATAATTATGCTTCATAATTATCGAGATAACTTTTCTCATCACACCATTAGGATGGATTTTAACTTATGACTCATCCTCTCCCATCTATGGGAGCTTTTGAAAGATTCATTATCGTTAGTTAATAATTTTTTCTAATTTTTCTCGTCAATTGACAATAATTATGCTTCATAATTATCGAGATAACTTTTCTCATCACACCATTAGGATGGATTTTAACTTATGACTCATCCTCTCCCATCTATGGGAGCTTTCAAAAGATTCATCATCATCAATTAATGTTTTTTTCTGATTTTTCTCGTCAATTGACAATAATTATGCTTCATAATTATCGAGATAACTTTTCTCATCACACCATTAGGATGGATTTTAACTTATGACTCATCCTCTCCCATCTATGGGAGCTTTTGAAAGATTCATTATCGTTAGTTAATAATTTTTTCTAATTTTTCTCGTCAATTGACAATAATTATGCTTCATAATTATCGAGATAACTTTTCTCATCACACCATTAGGATGGATTTTAACTTATGACTCATCCTCTCCCATCTATGGGAGCTTTCAAAAGATTCATCATAATCAATTAATGATTTATTCTCAGGACGTTACGCGAGAGTTCCAACTCAAGAGATATTAGATCCACCTATATTGCCTGACCGCAATGTACGTGAGCGTCAACAGCTCGCAATGAGACATCAAGATGATGTCAATTGCGTATCACCAAAAAACAACATAGCAACCCAGAAATTACACGAAATTTTGACAACACCGAGAAAGCCACGTTCGAGATCCGAGGAAAGAACACTCTCACCTAGCAAGAGGCAGCAGCAACAATTCGTCGGCGGTGTCGTTCATCGTGGAGCGATCACACCAACGGGTTCACCATCAGGTACAATTACTGTCAATTCGTCCATATCAATATTAGGAGTAAAAAAAAATATGATTTAAATTATACTTAAAAGATTCCATTGGAATGAATTTAAAAAAAAATAAGCAATAGGAACGGATGAGTTTTCTGTCCAGAATATTTTCCATTGACAGCATCAATTCCGTTAAATAGGAAATAAATCCTTTGAATTGAAGAATTACCCATTAAAAATACTTTTTTATCAGTCGATAAAAATAAAATCCTATTTATATTTATCCTATTATTTCTCATTAATTGGCAATAGGAAAGTCAATCGCGCTCTCGTAGAATCAATTTATTCTCATTCAAATTTAATTAAAAGATTCTATTGAAATGAATAAAAAAAAAAGCAATAGGAACGGATGAGTTTTCTGTCCAGAATATTTTTCACTGACAGCATCAATTCTGTTAAATAGGAAATAAATCCTTTGAATTGAAGAATTAGCCATTAAAAATACTTTTTTATCAGTCGATAAAAATAAAATCCTATTTATATTTATCCTATTATTTCTCATTAATTGGCAATAGGAAAGTCAATCGCGCTCTCGTAGAATCAATTTATTCTCATTCAAATTTAATTAAAAGATTCTATTGAAATGAATAAAAAAAAAATAAGCAATAGGAACGGATGAGTTTTCTGTCCAGAATATTTTCCATTGACAGCATCAATTCTGTTAAATAGGAAATAAATCCTTTGAATTGAAGAATTACCCATTAAAAATACTTTTTTATCAGTCGATAAAAATAAAATCCTATTTATATTTATTCTATTATTTCTCATTAATTGGCAATAGGAAAGTCAATCGCGCTCTCGTAGAATCAATTTATTCTCATTCAAATTTAATTAAAAGATTCTATTGAAATGAATAAAAAAAAAAGCAATAGGAACGGATGAGTTTTCTGTCCAGAATATTTTTCATTGACAGCATCAATTCTGTTAAATAGGAAATAAATCCTTTGAATTGAAAAATTACCCATTAAAAATACTTTTTTATCAGTCGATAAAAATAAAATCCTATTTATATTTATCCTATTATTTCTCATTAATTGGCAATAGGAAAGTCAATCGCGCTCTCGTAGAATCAATTTATTCTCATTCAAATTTAATTAAAAGATTCTATTGAAATGAATAAAAAAAAAAAAAGCAATAGGAACGGATGAGTTTTCTGTCCAGAATATTTTCCATTGACAGCATGAATTCTATTAAATATTGGCTATTGTTGCTATTGATCAGGATTCCTCCATTAATTAGGTGTATTCTCGCCTTGATGATTGTCATGCAGGTCGTTTGATTTCGAGTCCATCAGGAGTGACCTCAGCGACGCCAAATGGCCGCCGTGATCCACGTCAAATGGCTCAAGGTCAATCGACACCAAGAAGAGGTGACTCATCGCCAAATGGGCCACACACGTCAACACCAAACAAAGAACCCTCAGCAAGAAGATGTCTTCCCCTCAATCAGGAAAATTTGACCTCATCGCGTCCACGTGACATACGCGAACCGCCATCTTGTCCAGCCACCAATTGTGGGCGTCTTCGTTATTCACAAAGAGGAACTTCCGGTCAATGTAATCCAGCGTCTTATGGAATTGTTGGTTCACCGGGTGAACCACCGCCACGTTATGCCTATCTCGATGGATTCACAGAATCCATACCAATGGTCAATGGTTCACCGAGATATCAGGTCGTTTCAACGTCCGATGAAAAATCCGTCGAGAGCGCTTTCATAGCACGTACCGCTGTCGTAAGTTGAACAAACTAATGAAACATTAAATGAAACGATCAATTTATCAACTCGATATAAATTCTTTCCATCGAATAAATTTCCATCCAGAGTTGTAAATATTGTGCATTAACCACGAAAAATATATTAATTAATTACTTAAATAATTACTATTAATTATTTAAATAAAGGATAAGGATCAAATTCCAGTATTAATTATTTGATCCATTATCCATTATTTAAATTCTACTATTAATTATTTAAATAATCGGTAATGGATCAAATTCTACTATTAATTATTTAAATAATGGATAATGGAACAAATTTCACTATTAATTATTTAAATAATGGATAAAGGATCAAATTCTACGATTAATTATTTAAATAATGGATAATGGATCAAATTCTACTATTAATTATTTAAATAACGGATAATGGATAAAATTCTACTATTAATTATTTAAATAATGAATAATGGATCAAATTCTACTATTAATTATTTAAATAATGAATAATGGATCAAATTCCACTATTAATTATTTAAATAACGGATAGTGGATCAAATTTCACTATTAATTATTCAAATAATGGATAATGGATCGAATTCTACTATTAATTATTTAAATAATGGATAATGGATCAAATTCCACCATTAACTATTAATTTCAACAGCAAGACTATCGATGAATATATCGTTAATACGAATTTGTAACTAATTTTCAATGCAGGTACCACCGCTTTCCCCTCCAGCCAGCGAAGCTAATACAACTCTCGCGAGTGGAATGGATAAAAATGAAAGACGAAATGCTCCACTTCTTCTTCTACTCGTTGGAATTTTAACCTGCGGTTTAGCCCTCTATCTCTCCTGGAGTCAGGGCAGAAGGTGAACTAATAAATTTACGTTTTCTTTTCTTTTTTTTTTTTTTTTTTCATTGCCACATAATTTTATTTCCTTATAATTTAATTTATCAAATGATATAATTTTATTTCCTTATAATATAATTTATCAAATGATATAATTTTATTTTCTTATAATTTAATTTATCAAATGATATAATTTTATTTTCTTATAATTTAATTTATCAAATGATATAATTTTATTTCCTTATAATTTAATTTATCAAATGATATAATTTTATTTCCTTATAATTTAATTTATCAAATGATATAATTTTATTTCCTTATAATTTAATTTATCAAATGATATAATTTTATGTCTCTTCAATGATTATCGTTCGCAGATATTATTTGGACAGCGCGGCTGGCTGCGGCGCGTGCTGCGCCCTCGCGGGAGCCTGTCGAAGCCTCCGAAGGACGTGGACGGGCTTGGGCCTCGCTGGCTTATCGGCACTCAGCTGCGCTGGCTTGTTGATCATTGCGGCTAAAGCCCCGAGATCTGGTACACCGTTGCATGACGTCACCGCTGGTGCTCTCTGTGGCGTTTCGCTTCTCGGTGCTGGTCTCGCATTGATCGCTCTTTTATCACCAAAATGCAACATTGCACGTCACAGACGCGTTCACTCTTGGATACCAAGATTTTCACCCTAAATCACAATTATCCTTCCAACGAATAAATCATCCCAGTAATCATTATAAAATCATAAATCTATCAAATCATATTACATTGTACATTATTATTATTATTATTATTATTACTATAATTATTATTATTATTACTATAACGTGTATTTTGTACGACACTGGTCGAAAAAAGGTCGAATAAATATTATAAAATGTACATCTTCGACAAACGTTAAATTCGCTGAGATAAAATCTTATACTCTTAATTAATTTATAATATATAATCTTATAATCTTAATTTTTTTTTTTTTTTTTTTTTTTAAGGCTTTATATTTATAGATATAGCTACCGATGGAAACTACGAGGAAAACATCAGGTACCATTAGAGCTTTCATCGGTTTGTTGTGAGAATTTCCTCAAAGTGGAGTATACTATTAGATCGTCCGAGACGCAGTCACTTTCTTCTTTACCGGCATAAAATTCAGGTCGGTTAAACAGTATACTGTTTTTATCCCCAAATAAAACAGAAATTTCAATATATAGCTGAATCTCTTGACAATTATCTTATCAACGAGATGATAAAAACATTCTGTCAGAGTAATGTTGGTGTACAACGATCGTGTTTAGTTTTCTCACATTATTATTAACGAAAATGAATTAAATGAAATAGGAGCTCGCGGTACTTATATATTTGATAATTAATTTTTTGCTTCCCCATTGGAGAGAATTATTTGTCAATTGCAATATTTGTATCGAAGAATTTGTATGCCAAAGTAATATATATATATATATATATATATATATATATATATAAATAGTTCGATAAATCTGAAAATTATTATTATTAAAAATTCATCATATGTGTATGTTGGCCTTGAAAAATTGAAACGTCTTGAAGAATGACTGTAACTATTGAAACTTTGCACAGAGTAAAACAGTCACTCCCCTTTTACATCGTTTACTATAAGAATGAATTTTGCAAAAATTAATGGCTACGTTCAGACTGAGGCAATTTAAAAATTGGTAAAAATAATAATAATAATAATAATCAAAGGATTTAAATTTGGCAAATTTGTACATGATGTAAAATTTTTGGAAAATGGCCGATGAAATGGCACATTTTTAGAGGAGGCCCGAAAAAGCTGCAAATTCAAAAATGCTCATTTCTTCCTCACTATATTTTCCGAAAAAAAGAAAAAAATTATATTTGAAAAGTCACTTTATAATTTGTTTTTTTTTTCTTTTCGGAAGAAATAATTATCGCCATTTTACCAAAATAAAATAAAAATCATTTTAATATTTAATCAATGCTGGTTTGTCACGACATTAAGGGGTGCAGAAAAATAAGAAAATGGAGGAGGCTCATCCGTCGATCGAGACGGATTATCGTTACGAGTCACGTGACCGAACAAACAGTTCGGGTACGGCGACCTCGACACCATCATCGTCATCCGAATACATCACCGGCGAAATTGACGATGTCAGTTCGGATAGCAGAGGCACCGTGCCATTTACCCTCAAATCGGTCGATCCACTTTTGTCAATATCCAAGGCAACATCACCTAATGACCTTCAAGAAATGGTAGAAAAATGCAAAAAAATGGTTCTCGAAAGTGCCGAATGCTCGGTTGAGAGAAAATGGCTCGTTCGACGTCTCATTGAGCTTCGACTCAGGGCACAAGAATTGCGCGAAACTACAGCTGAAAATTTCATGGAGACGCAAGTTATGCTCGGCCATCATTTGGTACCACAAAAATATTACATCGCAACTTCTGGTCCGACTTATTGCGATCATTGTAGCGGAGCCATTTGGACGATGCTTCAATCTTGGTACATGTGCAGGGGTACGAAAAATTCATAAATATTTCTTTTAATTTGATAATCCTTTTTTTTTTCTCAATTATTCAATTAAATATTATTCAACTAAACCCAAACAGTTTAATTTTTTACTGCCTATTTATTATTATTTTACATTTGGCCTATTATTATTATTATTATTATTAGCCCAAAAATAATAAATAATAAATCAATAAAAATTTACAGCAACTTTTATGTAAATAAAAAATTATCTTTTCAAGTTTTTCCACGTCTAATTCTGACCTAATTGTAAATTAGCCTAATTGTAATTAGTAAATTTGATTGATTTATATATTTGTTTAAAGCAAAAAAAAACTTCTCATTTTTATGGAAATAATTTTTGAGCCAACGAAACAATTTGTTTTTTTTTTACGAAATTTTATGTTTCATACATTTAATCTCTTCAAGGGCCACCTCATATTTTACAAAATTAGCCGCCATTTTTCGAGTCTGTGCTAATTTTTTCATTGATCCATATATGAATTTTAAAAACGAGAAGAAAAAAAAAATATTTCTTTTAATTTGATAATCGTTTTTTTTTTCTCAATTATTCAACTAAATATTATTGAACAGTTTAATTTTTTTACTGCCTATTTATTATTATTTTACATTTGGCCTATTATTATTATTATTATTAGCCCAAAAATAAAATAATAATAAATCAATAAAAATTTACATCAACTTTTTCATTGATCCATATATGAATTTTAAAAACGAGAAGAAAAAAAAAATATTTTTTATAAGATTGCAGTTTTTGTTGCCACTGGAAATGTATAAACGACATAAGACGCGTTTGCGCTCACGTTGTTGCAAGTGAAACCGGTGGTTACACTTATACGAAGGATATTTGCCCGGAAAAGGGTCTCTCGGCTCAGGGATATCGTTGCGCCGAGTGCCAAACGAGAATAACGTTCAGTAAGTTTCATCACGTATATTGTTGAAAATTCATGCAAAAGAAAATTCTAGGGGAGACTAGGAAGGTTTGACAATTTTTTTTATTTTTTTTCAACGAAATGCACATGAAATTTTTTATTATTGATATTGGCAAAAATAATTCTCTCATTGTCAGAGTGAAGCTATTCCTGCTTAATAAATTACTTCCTCTTATACAGCCGATTTAATGAATGAATATAAAAAAAATTAACAATAAAAAATGCACCAGCCAAAAATCAAAAATAATTGAGGGCGACCATTATTGAAAAAAATATTTTTTTTCTAGTTAAAATTTTATCTTAAATATTTCCATATAAAGATTTTCAGTTTGACTATTTTTTTCACCTCTTCAAAGTGATTATAAAAATCCATAAAAATTTGTCGATATACTTTGAACTTTGTACAATAAATGGCTTTGCTTTATTTTTCGCCAAAAATTAAGTTTCGTATAATTTAATTATTAAAAGCATAATCAATAATTTGGGAGATAAATTGAATCGACAGGACATCAAAGATCCATGTTTTTACCGTTAAAACTATCGAGTAAAAAGGCAGCACACAGTAACTACTTTTACGTGACTTTAGTCGGAAATCAAACCTCCCGAGTCTCGCCTGAAAATAATTAAAAAAAAAAACAAAAGAAAAGTTTTATAATTCTTAAAAATTTACATTAATCCCGCAAGCTCTCTCTAAAGGATTATCGCTGTCGTGTTTTGGCAGTCCTTTTAAGCAACCAGGTACACTTTATTAAAGAAGAAAAAAAGAATCGAGCACACCTGTGTCTTTAATAATTTTTAAAAATCTCAATATCTCGTTATCTCAACAATCAAGATAATTTTTTTTTTTAATTGTATTTTTTTTTTTCGTTCTATCGGAATTTTCTCATGCAGAATCAGCATGGATCGAGCCTCGTCTCTGCGATTACAGTGGATTATTTTACTGTCAACGTTGTCACTGGAATTCAATGGCCGTAATACCCGCGAGAGTGATAAGAAATTGGGACATGGAGCCGCGCAAGGTTTGCCGTTCTGCCTCCCAAATTCTTGCCCTTCTTGAGGATCGTCCGGTACTTCAGCTGGAGCAATTGAATTCGAAACTTTTCGAGCTTATTCCTGATTTGAGTTTGATCAAAGTACGAAAAAAAAAAAGACTCTAAAAATTACGATGAATAAATTAATCTATAAAAAAAATTCTCAATGACTCTATGATTTTTTTCAGCGTCTCCGAGACGAGTTACAGATGATGAAGCGTTATCTTGTCTTTTGTCCCGATGCTGATTTTCAAGGTTTGCCATGGCGAACTGGTCTGCGAACTCATCTGATTGAAAATTCGAGCAATTACTCAATCAGGGATTTGGTCGAGTTGAAAAGTGGAATTCTCATCGACGAAATTCGTTCGGCTTACGACGCGATGCACACTCACATAACCTCAATTTGCGAACTGTGCAGAGCTAGGTTAGATTTTTCTTCTCGAATATATTTATTTTTTCGTCACTTAAAGATGTACAAATAAGAAAAAAATTATATTCGCGATTGCAGAGGTCATTTGTGCGAAATATGCGGAAATGACGAGGTCATTTATCCGTGGGACTCGAACGCGATATCTTGTCGTCAGTGTGCTGCGATTCATCATCGAGCCTGTTGGGCAAAACGCAATAATTCTTGTCCAAAATGCACGAGAAGAGAACAAAGAATAGCTCTGAAGTCTCAAGACACGTCGGACGATGTTAATGATGAAAATTTAACGAGTGATCCTAATTAAGTTTATATCTTCGATTTTCGAGCTTTCCTTCTCCCACCAGCACGAGGACATTTCTTTTACATGTTTTTGTACCTGTTCTGCTCATTGTATATAGATATATTTGTATTAATATTTGAGTAATTCTTTCGCAATAAAAATCAAAATTTATAGGTTATGTGATACAATATAACTGAGATAAAACTCCGCCGTTAAAGAAGCTCGCGCGTTTATCCAATTTCAATTTCAGCTCGTTCGCAGAACAATATTTCATTGCATATATTTATTATAGTTTATATTTTTAGTTTTGCCTCTGTACATCGTGACATTTATAACCCAAAACTCACCTACATAAAGTTGAGACCGGACGCTTTAACTATTTAACTTTTTTCTACTTGTTAGTGAATCGTTTATGAATGATTGGGAGTCTAATTCAAACGTATGGGAGTCAACCGATCTTTTTAAACTGAGGAATCAAAATTTGAGTGTCGAGTCAGCCGAACGCAACTTGACTTTTAACCAATTCGATTGTATGAAGTCGTAATCGACGCGAAATCGTTAGGGGGTGACGATTCATCTAATTAAATCGTTAGGGAGTCCATTTCTGGGGAAAATGGACGATTTTTATTTCCGATTGCGATGACGTCACTTCCCGTTAAAGTTGACGCCACTTTCGGTCTTGATGACGTCACTTACTATTAATTTGTACGTCACTTCCGGTCGCGGTGACGTCATCAAGACCGGAATCGACGTCATTATAACGTCGACAACACCGGAAGTGACGGCATTATGACGTCATCGAGACCGAAAGTGACGTCTTTATGACGTCATCAAGACCCGAAGTGACGTCCTTATGACGTCATCAAGACCGGAAGTGACGTCATCAAGACCGGAAGTGACGTCATTATGGCATCATCGAGACCGGAAGTGACGTCATAGAGACCGGAAGTGACGTTATTATGACATCATTGAAACCGGAAGTGGCGTCATTATAACGCCATCGAGACCGGAAGTGACGTCATTGTGATGTCATCGAAACCGGAAGTGACGTCATCAAGACCGGAATCGATGTCTCGCGACCGGAAGTGACGTCATCAACGATGTCGTTGAGACCGGAAGTGATGTCACTAAGACAGGAAGTGACGTCACCGCGACCGGAAGTGACGTCATCGTGACTGGAAGTGACGTAAAAAGTGCATTGTTTTTCGAATGAATTACTCATATATATATGTATATATAAACACACATAAAATTACGCACGTGTAATATTTCCGATGGCAATATTAAAAATTCTCGACAAACTTTTTGCATGAATGATCGCATAACTTTCATTATCACACGACAGAGAGGTTTTTTTTACTTAAGCACCCGCCATTTTTAGTGATTAGATAAAAAGAAAAACTCATTTCCATCAATCACTTTTTATCTGTACAACGACGACCATTACGATTAGAGGGATTTTTATGATTTTCTTCTCATCAGACAACGAATTATTCATGAAAAACTGCGTAATTTGTGCGGAGCCGCAGTTGAACGCTAAATAAAAAAATAATATTTTTTTTTTTTAATCATCTCGGTAGAGAAAACGTCAGGTATGTCAAGATCCTGTTGGTTATCTGGAAAAAAAAACAATTTCTTCTCACCGAATAACCAACAAGTGGAGGATTCGTATAGTTTAGGGGCGCCACCTGGAGGGGCAAACTTATTGCGAGAAAAAACAATCGATTTACATCGTACATTATTACATAGAGTTCGATAAATGGAGAAAAAAGTTTACATCGAATTATTATTATAAAACGTTTCATTAGAATTTATGCTCATATTCGATTACGCTTAATCGATAAATCTCGTAGATATTCGTAGACAAAAAAGAATTTGGTACTCAAATAGACGTTCAAGGATACTTCCTAATACTTAAAAGTATTCATGAGTACTTATGGATACGTGAAAAAAAATCATAAAAAATACTCCATACATCATGCATTCTTATGGATCCTCGAAAAAGGTCATAAAAGATACTCAGAATATTCCATAATTTATGCATTCTCATGGACACCTGAGAAAGGTCATAAAAGATACTCCATACTTCATGCATTCTCATGGATCCTCGAGAAAGGTCATAAAAGATACTCAGAATATTCCATAATTTATGCATTCTCATGGACACCTGAAAAAGGTCATAAAAGATACTCCGGATACTCCATACTTCATGCATTCTGATGGACACCTGAAAAAGGTCATAAAAGATACTCCGGATACTCCATACTTCATGGACACCTGAAAAAGGTCATAAAAGATACTCACAGAATACTCCATACTTCATGCATTCTTATGGACGCTTGAAAAAGGTCATAAAAGATACTCAGAATACTCCATACATTCTTATGGATCCTTGAAAAAGGTCATAAAAGATACTCAGAATACTCCATACTTCATGCATTCTTATGGACGCTTGAAAAAGGTCATAAAAGATACTCAGAATACTCCATACATTCTCATGGACACCTGAAAAAGGTCATAAAAGATACTCAGAATACTCCATACTTCATGCATTCTCATGGACACCTGAAAAAGGTCATAAAAGATACTCAGAATTCTCCATACTTCATGCATTCTCATGGACACCTGAAAAAGGTCATAAAAGATACTCAGAATTCTCCATACTTCATGGACACCTGAAAAAGGTCATAAAAGATACTCAGATTACTCCATACTTAAGTATGCTCCCAAATTTTCACAAATACTGGCAGATATTCATGGATACTCGGTGACACTCGCCCACGGGGAAGGAAGAAAGGGAATGAATGAGCCCTAAGTTCAACCCTAAGTAAAAACCCGAAAGGGTCAACTTTGGAAAAAAAATGAAATATATACTCTATAATGTTAAGTTATCCAAATTATTTACTTACTATAATGGCACGTCCATTATAAATACCGTAGATAAAATTCACTTCGCTAATTTATAATTTATAAAAAAAATATCAACTTTATTAGGCTGCAAAAAAAAAAAAAAAAAAGTGAGAATTGTGACTCTCATTACATCAAGTTATACACATCAACGCATTCTCGACAATTATTAAGTGACTGGTGAAGAGCTATTTCGATCGCGGATCTGGCCCCAGTCTTCTTTATGGCAATTATTATTATTATTATTATTTTGTTTTTTTATGTATCATAAATTATTTCGTGTCCCTGACTCAAGTGTTCGATACTTTTTCGTATCTATCAATAAAATTCAACATGCGCTCTTGACCCAATAAATCCCAAGACGCGAAAGGTATTTGACCTCCGGATATTCACACGAGCGTATCCTTGAGGCTTTTTTAAAATCTATTTTGTTAATTAATTTTTTTATAATATATGATAAAATTGATAGGATTTTTATAGCTAGTCAACACGAGCGTTTTTTTAATTTTTCCATCATTGGGCTCTGACCATGACTTTCGAATATATCTCGAGGTGATGGGAAATCTCCACCAACGATTTCTCATTTTTATTGTTATTTTTATTATTATTATTATATATTTTTTAAAGGGTGTTGGGGGCATCGATTCCTGTTAAAAGGAATAATTACTTTGATATATTCTTGACCTTCCACCTCAGGCCATTTTTCCCCAAGGAATTCTTCACATTCACATTTTTCATATTTTTGAGTACACAAAATTATTCCTCCATTTTTGTTCCCTCCCCTTTACTTTTTCTCATTCATCGTCAATAGTATAGAAAATTTGGCTAAATTACAGATTGATTGGGCCCGATATAAGTTAAATTTGTTATCGTCGATCTATAACGATTTATTTTTACAAAAATTATAATAAAAACTTTCCTATTTAATTTATTTTATTTAATTTATTTTAATGTTATCATAAAAGTGGAGCTAAAATTCGTCATTTGTAGATCTCGCTTCTCGAATTTCCCAGATTCCATTTTTTTCTCTCCCTTAATTATTACACATATGGAAAATATTTTTTTTTTACAATTTATTCATGTTTGTACAATTTCCATTTATTTAATTTCCTTAATTCATCGATTCCTGTTACAAGGAATAATTATTTTTATATATTCTTGACCTTCCACCTCAGGCCATTTTTCCCCAAGGAATTCTTCACATTCACATTTTTCATATTTTTGAGTGCACAAAATTATTCCTCCATTTTTGTTCCCTCCCCTTTACTTTTTATCATTCATCGTCAATATTACAGAAAATTTGGCTAAATTACAGATTGATTGGGCCCGATATAAGTTAAATTTGTTATCGTCGATCTATAACGATTTATTTTTACACAAGTTCACTATCAATCATCAATGATTTTCATAACTACGCGTAATTTTTCCTCACGTACAGATACCGAAGCAAACTTTTTTTCCAAGCAGACTAAAATTATGATAAGAGGTATTTGCGATTTTCATGAAATTCTGATATGTAGATGTCAGGGAGAGAGAGAGAGAAAAGAGGAATGAAAAATAAAGGCAAGTGGCTAACCACGTGACAAGTGAAATGCATTTTTTTTAAATGCATTTTTTTAAAGTGCATTTTTTTTTTCGCTAATTAATCCTATACTATTTATAAATGACAGCGATTATGTATAAAAGAACGAGCACCATCTTGGAAGTACTTACAGTCAGCTTGCAGGACAAACGAGGTAAACAACTTCATGTAATTGAAATTATATTGCAGCTCGGTATAAAAATTCACGTCCGCCACACTCATCTTTCGATCCATCTTAATCAGGTAAATATAATTAATTTACGTTGGTAAAATAAATAATGAAAATGTACTTACATTATTTTTCTTCGGTTGCAAAAAAAAAAAAAAAATATATATCTAAATTCACCAGAGCAGTCGTTAATTTTATAATATTCGAGTAACATTAATTTTTATTATTACATAGAAGTTAAATTATTAAAGGATAAAATAATTTTTCACAATATTGCACATTAACAAAAATTTAAATGGTTAATTTACGCTTTTAATTACACTTAAAATGACTTTAAGAAAAATATATCTTTGGGGCAAAGTCGAAGATATTTTTTTTTTTTTTTTAAATCGAAGCCTCCCACTCTCTTTATAAAATTATACTCACAGCGATAACTTTCGCTCTCCCGAGATACAAACTCGACGATCTGGAGAACCTTGATGCAATAGATATTCTTGCCTCTTCCGAAAAGAAGAGAGGAAAAAGGATAAAAAATAAATAGAGAGAGAGAGAGAGAGAAAAAAAAAAATCACTTCATTCCCTTTCAATACTTGTCTGGCTCACAGAGTTGGCTGGTTTCCTTGAGAATCGAGAGTGCAAATGAGCACGTGGATATTACACTGGTGTGGCTACGCGAATCAGTTTCCTCTCTCACAATCAGACAGCCATTCCGGGAATATATAAAAATAATATAAAATGCTATTTCTACTTTATTGTACGAGGGACATTGGTCCATTCGTATTCGAGTCTGGATCGTGTCGATCGATAACTCGAAATCACTTGAATGTTTTTTTTTAATTAATTTTTAATTTTTTTTCTTTTAAAGATTTATTGAAAAAAAAATACGAAAATTCAAATATACAAAAAAAAAAAGATGCTTGAACGTCGGAAATTTTTGGCAATCGCCATGACACTTTTTGTGATAATCGGCAATGAAAAATGTCAAGGACAAAACAACGAATCATCGAACGATTATGTCGATAATGAAATCGATCTTGTGCCAACGTACAGAACGGGAATCGAAAAAGTACTGCAGGGACTTTTGAGCGTCGTTTCCGGTGATTCCTCGACTTCTGGCTCGACAGAAAATCGATCCAGAGGAATCGGACGATTTCTCGATTCTGTTGTACCAAAACCCGTTAAAAAAATTGTATCACCCATTGAAAATGTTGCCGCTCGAGGATTTGGCGATGTTCTCAATCTTTTTGAAAAAAATTTTCATGCCATTTATCCAGGTGAGTGATTTTTTTTTTTTTTTTTTAAATAATTTTAGCAATTTTTGCCCAAAAATCTTTCCGATCGATTTTTTCAAGCTTCCCATTAATACGGTACAATTTATATTTGGATCATTTTTTTCGAGCTTTTCTTCGAGGTTCACATCGATAAGTAAATCATATAAATTAAAGCAAATAATTTTCGTTAATCTTTCATTTTTACGTAGTCATAATTTTATTTTTGAAATTGTCAAAAAGTTTTATCGATTTAAAAAAATCCTTAAAAAAACTAGTATGATTAGAATTATTTTTTCTTGTGCAGAACAATTTTTTTTTGTGTCAAATTAATTGTTAAAAATTGTGAGCAGTCGAAACGACCGTTTGCCAGAGTCCCAATTAAGGTGGACTATCGATAGTTGTGAAATTGATTGTCATGCAAAAGCAAATTATGATAGCATTTTATTATCAAGTCTAGTAATAATTAATGTCGTTTTTTTTTGTATATTTTTGAAATTATTTATTTGAGAGATTAATAAAACTTAATGAATAATATAATTATCATTATTTTTTAATACTTTTGACCAACATTTTGGTAGGTTTCTAATTCCTTTGTTTGAATTATCATGGAACAATTTTAAAAATGCCTGATATACACAACATTACGACAAAAATTACATTAATTATTAAAATCATGATAGCATTTTATTATCAGGTCTAGTAATAATTAATGTCATTTTTTTGTTGTATTTTTTGTTTTTTTGTTGTATATTTTTGAAACTATTTATTTGAGAGATTAATAAAACTTAATGAATAATATAATTATCATTATTTTTTAATACTTTTGACCAAAATTTTGGTAGGTTTTTAATTCCTTTGTTTAAATGATCGTGGAACAACTTTAAAAATGCCTGATATACACAACATTACGACAAAAATTACATTAATTATTAAAATCATGATAGCATTTTATTATCAGGTCTAGTAATAATTAATGTCATTTTTTTGTTGTATTTTTTGTTTTTTTGTTGTATATTTTTGAAACTATTTATTTGAGAGATTAATAAAACTTAATGAATAATATAATTATCATTATTTTTTAATACTTTTGACCAACATTTTGGTAGGTTTTTAATTCCTTTGTTTAAATGATCGTGGAACAACTTTAAAAATGTATAATACAAAAACGACATTAATTATTACTAAACCTGAAAGAATATAATTACCGTGTGTCTCATCGATGAAAAAACTTCAGTATTTTTTTTTTTTTTTTAATGATCTATTGAATATTCTTTATTGCAAGGAACTCGCTGGTGCGGAGGAGGAAATATTGCCAGCAGTGAGGAAGACGTTGGACTCTTTGAGCGTACAGATGCTTGTTGTCGTGCTCACGACAATTGTCCTGTAAACATAAATGCTGGAAAAACCCTGGAAATTCTCGTCAACAATGGAATTTTCACAAGGTGAATATTTTTTTCGAAATTGATTTGAAAATTTTTAAAAATTAAAAAAAAAAAACATTTTTGACCTAAAAAAAAAAAAAAAAAAAAAATTCAGGTCCGCCTGCTTTTGCGATCAAGAATTCTATAATTGCCTGAAGAACGTGAGTTCCCTCGTATCGGCGAATATCGGCTCGACGTACTTCAATATATTGAGACCTCAGTGCTTCGCGAATGATTATCCAATCGAATCGTGCGATGAATACGGAAAGTAATTGAACAAATTTATTATTTATTATTTATTATTTATTATTTATTATTTATTATTTATTATTTATTATTTATTATTTATTATTTATTATTTATTATTTATTATTTATTATTTATTATTTATTATTTATTATTTATTATTTATTATTTATTATTTATTATTTATTATTTATTATTTATTATTTATTATTTATTATTTATTATTTATTATTTATTATTTATTATTTATTATTTATTATTTATTATTTATTATTTATTATTTATTATTTATTATTTTCATAAAAAATTTCATCAAATCTAAGAGGATTCACCGATAAACTAATATTTTCTCTTTCTCTCTTGCAGTAACAGGATTGTCAACAAAAAATGCGTCAAATACAATTTTAATTATTCTCAGAACAAGACACTCGAGTGGTTCGACAATCCTGATTTTTAAACTATTCTTATTCGTTCTCATCAAAGCTGAACTGAATTTTTGTTATTTGTCTCAAATGTTAATATTGTTATTGTTGTTATTGCATAATGTTCAACCTTGTTAAAGTAAACAAATAAATAAAATATGCTGGCAATTTTTTCTATTTGACGAACCTCTAAAACTTTTTCCTGGACAATTCAAATATCGTTATGGATGATAGTACGATAATTATAATAATTTAAGAATAATTTTTCGACCATTTTTTCGAGTTATCGAGCAAATCCAAATATCAACTTTACATAATTTATTATTGGACAGACATGAAGTGGATCCGGTGAAATATTCGATCATCAGAATAATTTAAATACCAACGTCGAATTTTCCATAGTTCGATAACGAAAATCGACAAAGGTCATAGGTCACGTAAAAAAAAATTATATACACATATTATATCGATGAAAAAATCAAATAATCACTAAAGTCATCAAGCAACAATTAGTGACAGTCATATAAAATAAATTGAATTAAAAACGTTAAAAAATTAATTCGAGTTATCGAGCAAATCCAAATATTAACTTTACATAATTTATTATTGGACAGACATGAAGTGGATCCGGTGAAATATTCGATCATCAGAATAATTTAAATACCAACGTCGAATTTTCCATAGTTCGATAACGAAAATCGACAAAGGTCATAGGTCACGTAAAAAAAAATACATACACATATTATATCGATGAAAAAATCAAATAATCACTAAAGTCATCCAGCAACAATTAGTCACAGTCATATAAAATAAATTGAATTAAAAACGTTAAAAATTTAATTCGAGTTATCGATCAAATCCAAATATTCAACAATTCCGGATGGTTTACCGTTATACATTTTTTAAATAATAAAATGAATATGTTTTTTTTCACTATAGTTGTCTTCGTAGCGAGGAACATAATTCTCATATTGCTAGAAAAATAAAATAAAATTGTGAGGAACGAGGTCATGATAATCCTGACCTTTTTTTAATTTTTTCTTCTATATGAAAAGAATTTTTTTCTCCTTTTTTTTTCTGTTATCAAGAAAATAAGTCTCGATTTTATTTTAATGGAACTTTTATGGCCTTAAACCGTCCGGCAGTCGATCATTTTATGGTTTGCCTGGATATTAACTGCAGGGGTTACGGGGTCAATGTGATAAAAAAATATTCAAACGCAAGGACGAACGTAAACCCGGATGGGCACTAAAAATCCACTGAAAAATTATCCACTTCCGGACGGTTTATCATAACGAAACTTTTTTTTTATCATAAAATGGACACTTATTTTTCCGATAACCGCGAATTTTTTGCAAGGAATTCTCTAAATAAAGGAAAAAAAAAAAAATGCACAAGAGCCTTGAATCTACCACACCTGACAATTTTTTTCAAACGATCAACAATTCCGGATGGTTTACCGTTATACATTTTTTAAATAATAAAATAAATGTTTTTTTTTTAGTTGGTTTTGTTCCGCGGGAAAAAAAAATCTCGTATTGTTAGAAAAATAATAATAATAATAATAATACTGTGACAAGCGAGGTCATGATAATCCTGACCCTTTGTAATTTTTTCTTGTACGTGAAGAGAATTTTGTTTTTCGCAACACACACAGTTATGGAGGAAAAAATCTCGATTTTATTATTTAAAAAAAAATCGTTTATAAGAATAGTCCGTCCGGGTGTCGATCGTTTGAAATAATTTCCGAGGCCGATATGAGATTCACGGATTATTTTAATTTTTTTCTATCATTTAAAGAGTTTTACTGCTATATTAAACTATATATATATATTAAATTATATTAAACTATATACCACTATATTAAATAATACTATAATAATAATTAATATAATTAAATTATTAATTTTAATAATTAAATAAATTAATAATAATATAATATACAACTATATTTAATAATACAAAGTATAAGTTATAATAGTACTATATTTAGCTTACTGTTATGTGACATGTAAGACCTATCAGCCCAAATTTATATTAAATAAATATGTTATCGATAATTTTTTTCACCATATTTCTCTTACAAGGTGTCATAAATCGTCAACGATTTTCAAAGCCACGTGTAGTGTTCCCTCGCATACGCAATTAAAAGCAAACAAATTTTTTTTTTTTTTTTTTTTTTTCGAGCCAGACTATAATAATGATAAGAGATTATTAGCAAATTTCATGATATTCTGATGTGTAAATATTAGAGAGTGAACAAAAAATGAAAAATTACGAGCAGGTGGTTAAACATGTCATATGTGGAATAATACGTAGAGCAATTTTTTGTTTCACGATAACATAAATTCCATGACGTTTGTACACGACGACAATGATTATGTATAAAAAATTAAGGTCCGTCTCGAAGGTGTCTCCAGTTAGCTCGAGATGTCTGTTGAACAATGTACAAAAATTCGTGGTGATTGAAATTATTTTTTAACTTTATATAAAAAGTTACTTCTGCCACATCAACATTTTCATTCATCTCAATCAGGTAATGATAATTAATTCAAATTATTAAAATAAATAATAATGAAAATTCCACATTATTGCCTAATTCATTTTCCTTGTTTGTAAAAAAAAAAAAAAAAAAAAAAAACTATCTAAATGCAATGTCAAAAGAAATAGTAAAATTAAAAATGGTCATATTGCATGAAACTTATGCATGGCTGTAATGTAACGTTTGGGTCCTCTCTCTCTCTCTCTCTTTCTTCATAAAACTAAAAGCGAATCTAAAAAACTTTGTAATGAAAAAAAAAAAAATCGTTTCATTATTTTTCGATATGTCACTCTGAGTGTTTTTTTTTTTTTTCCACCGGGAATAAAAAAATATCGTCACTTTAATGACTTTAATGTCCTTTTTTTTTATGTATCATTTTTTTTTTTTCAAGATTTATTGAAGAATAATAAGAATTAAAAGAAAAATTATGTTTGGACATGGCAAATTTTTGTTTTTCGCCCTGACACTTCTCGTGACAATCGGCCATGAGAGATGTCGAGGACAGAGCGACGATAACGAGATCGATTTTGTGCCAACTTACATATCGATGGCCGAGAAATTTCTACAGGGAGTATCGAGCACTCTCAATGGTTCTTCGTCGTCGAGGTCGTCCAAAGGTGGTAATGGAATTGTTGGGTTTTTCAGCTCTTTAGTGGAAAATCTCTTAAAAATCCCTGCTATAATTGCACAAGCAAAAGGATTTGGCGACTTTCTAAATATTAAAAAAAACAAATTTCACGCTCTTTTTCCAGGTAAGCTCGAATAAATAATAATAAAAAAATTAAAATTTTTATGATTTTCTTTTCTTTTTTTCACGTGAAAATTTTTAACTTACGAGGGAAATTCGATGATTTGTCATCAAGAATTTTTTTATTGCAGTGAATATGGAAAATGAAAAATTTATCAATTTTTCGTTAGCAAAAAAATGGCAGAAAGTCTAAATTTTTTTAAATGACTGTAATTTTATTAGCAATTAACCGATTTGAATTTTGCTCGATTGGAATTTTTTGAAAACGCCAGGAATAAATTCGGAAAATGATGTTTTGATTTTTTTTTTGTTTTTTCAATAGTTTGATTTTTCTAGCAGGGACTTTGAAAAAAGTCGAAAAAAAATTGAGAGCTGTCAAAATATTGCGAAAAAATTATATGGATATTTTTTTTTTATTTTTGGAAAATTATTGAAAATTTTATAACGTTCATATGAGTGATAAAAACTAAATTTTTTTTTTTTTTAATGGCCTATTAATTATTTTTTATTGCAAGGAACTCGCTGGTGCGGAGATGGAAATAACGCCAAAGATGCGGGAGACGTTGGAATTTTTAAGAATACAGATGCTTGCTGTCGTGCTCACGACAATTGCCCCGATACAATACCCGCTGGGGAAACCCGAGGATGTCTCAAGAACGATGGAATGTTCACGAGGTGATTTTTTTTTTTTTTTTTTTAGAAAACTGAAAAGTAAAAAAAAAATATTGATGACTTTTTTTTCATTTTTTTTAGATCTTCCTGTTTCTGCGATCAGGAATTCTATAATTGCCTGAAGAACGTCAGTAACATTATATCGTTGAAAATTGGCACGACGTATTTCGATATATTGACCCCTCAGTGCTTCTCGTACGATTGTTCAAAAAAATTGGACGAAGAATACAGAAAGTAATGGAAATGAATTATTATTTTTATTTTTATATTATTTAAATTTATTATTTACTACTTCATTAATTATTTATTATTTATTATTTCATTTCATGAGGATTTCGTCATAACCAAGAGAATTAATTTTTAGACTAACGTTCTATATTTATTTATTGCAGCGACGAAACTTTCAACGGAAAATGCGACAAATACAATTACTACGATACCGAGACACTCAAGTGGTGCAACAATCCTCATTTTATTAAATTGTCCTCATCTAACCAGAACTGAATCCTTGTTATGTCCCTCAATAATTAATGGTTTTGTTACCCTTCTTAAAATAAATAAATTAATTAATAAATAATTGAATTTTTTATTTAGGGATCATCTAAACCTTTTCTTTTTTATATCACGATAATTATATTAATATACGAATAGCTTTACGAGACTTTTGCCTTTTTACATTGTCACTGCAGATAGTCACAGCGAAGGAAAGTGTTTACCAATAAAATTACCACATAACTTCCTTTTTTTTTTACTCTGTAAAAAAAAAAAAAAAAATCAATAGAAATAAGTAAAACAAATAATAAATATTCCATTAAATTTAAGTACAAATATTTATTTCATTTAATTAAATATACGTGGAAATCACTTATACTATTTGATTTTTTTTTTTCAAATATTAAATTTACCTTCATGCTTTCGTAGCTATAATTCTTGAAAGAATAAATACATAAGGAAGTCAGGTGCTCGGTGCATCGAGCACGATCATCCAATCAAATAGTGCAAAAAAATACGACGAGTAATGAAAACAAATTAATATTTCAATTTTTTATTTATCGTGTCTTACTTTCATTATTATTTATAACTTTATTTATTATTTTTCGTCATGAAAATTTTGTCACAATTGACCACGATTCATTTTTGTATAAAACGTCCCCTCTCTCTCTCTTCTTTTTTCTTCCAGGTTGGTTGTCAAAAAATTCATCAAGTACAATTTCGATGATTCGAAGAGTTCAAAAATCAAAAACACTCCGGAATTGTTTGACAATCGAGCACGTAAAAAAAATTTCGTATTCGATCTTGATCCAATTGAACCAAATATTTTTCATGTCCCTCAATTGTTTATGTTGTTAACGAATAAACGTTCACCCTTGCTAGAGTGAATAAACATATAAATAAACAATATATAGTTGCTCCTTTTTTTATTTTAAAAACCTTTAAAAATCTTTTCTTGTATATTCAACATTACGAAGATTATAATAAACGGTGGTATGATAAATATATTAATTTACGGATAAATTTACTACACCGTTGCAATTACTCGCTTGAATACCCCTTTTAATTATGTGGGGAATCGTTTTGGGAACCATTCTGAAAAAACGTTAAACATATATTATATTATTCTAATTAACTAAAATTATTATTATTATTATTATTATTATTATTATTTATTATTTATTATTTATTATTTATTATTTATTATTTATTATTTATTATTTATTATCGGTTAAAGACCTTGTTCTAGTCGTCGAACAAGATTAAATACTAACGTTATACAATCGATGATTGGACAGACAGAGAGGCACAGCGTGCAACCGGTGCAATCATCAGTCACCAGAGGAATGTGAGTATTACCGTCGAATTTTATAGCTTGATAACCAGAATCGGCACAGGCCATGTAACATTTTCCGCAATTTATACACATATCCTGTCGATTGGAATAAAAAAAAAAAAAGCTCACTAAGTCATCCACCAAATTGACTTGACGACTTTTAGTGAAAGATTTAGCCATAATAATGGAAAATTGTCTAGATTTCGGGCACTCTAAATATATATATATATATATATATGTCAAAGTTTTTCTTACTTGTTTTTCATGAAAATGATAAAATACGGCCAGATAAAAATGTCAAGTGTATTTAAAATGAGAGAAAAAAAAAATCTTACGTCATCGATCAAAGCGACAACTTGTTTCTTGTTGTCCAACTGCTTGTACGTTCCAATGTGAGGTAATGCCTTTCCAATAATATCATTGAGAGCTGGCACTGAAGCTGCAGTCGCGTTAACCGGTCTAATGGGTTTTGGCGTCTCGCTCAATGGATCAGAACGAGCTTTTATTTCGGCGATAGTTTGTTCTCGTAACAATTGATATTCACCAAAGTATGGAACGTTCTGAAAGTATCAAATTTAAGGAAAACAATAACGAAAAGAAGAACAAGGTGAAAAAAATTAATCGGGAATTAATTATAAGAGAGCCGAATTTTGCCGAATTTTGCCGAATTTTATCGTTTTGCTTTGTTTTGTTTACTTGAAAAATGTTTGACAATCAGATGTGCTTGTAATTCATAAATTCTCACTTTTCCAAGAGCGTGCTGCAAGGAAATCGGCTTTCCCTTTTGATGCTTAAACACAGGTGGGCTCTGACCGTCCCAATTTTTCGTCCCCTCAAAACACGAGAGATAAAGTAACGTTTTTAATCCTACGGTGTAATCATCGATTAGAGTAAAATCTTGATTCTGGACGGCACTGCCGATTTGCAATGCCGATGCACCGCAATGCAAAAATTGCATCGCAACATCAGCCGAATCGATACCGCCGATTCCGAGAATTGGAAAATTTGGCAATTTTTTAGCGATCGAAGATACGGCACGTAATGCTTGGGGCCTCGTTGCATTTCCCGAAACACCGCCGTATGTTGTACATTTTGTTGTTCCAACTGATGGCCATGGTGTAGCATCGCCGTGAAGTCCCATCAATCCTTGGACTGTGTTTATCGCCGAAACGCCACTAGCTCCGCCAGCGTGAGCGGCTTCGGCGATTGAAACAATGTCAGTTATGTTCGGCGTCAATTTTATGAAAAATGGAATTTTCACCGCCGATTTTACCCACATTGATATATTTTTAACCAAAACAGGATCCTGCAGAGAGAAAAAAAAGATAATAAAAGTCGAGCAGCCCCGTAACGAATCGCTGACTCGATTTACGGCTAATGAAAAATCAACCCAATTGCTTTCTCTGTAAAATTAAACAAAATTTAACATCAATTGAACCAACAATAATTGATAATTAACCAACAGTGAAAACAAACTAATCGTAATTTGGCTTAATTGTTAATTCGGCGACCGTAAACGAACTGAAAACACAGTTTAATCGATGTCGACTTGAGGGTTAACGGTCGACACTTAAGAAAAAAGCAAGTCTATTTAATATTTATTAATTCTCAGTTTAAAAATGAAGAATCAACGAGTTTCAACAATTTATTAAGAAAACGGCAAATCAATCGAAAAGTAACTAAAAGTAAAGGTTAACTCGAAACCATTAATTACTCCGGAATAATTAACTAACTCTATAAAGCGTAATTGTAAATAGTTTTTTAATTGATGGTTAAATCAATCTCACCTGGCCGCATGCCAGACCCATTCCAGATTCTCCCATGCCATGTGGGCACGAAAGATTTAATTCTAGAGCATCAGCACCGGTAGTTTCGGCCCTTTGAGCCAATTCCGTCCAATCTTCTTTCTTAAAACTGCACATTATACTGGCTATCACGACCTGCATGATTTAACAAACAAAAAAGAGTTTCGGCTATGTACGAAAAAAATTTTTAAAATTTAATCCGACAACCGTATATATAGATTGTTCGGGTCCTCGACATTTTGACTGCGTGATAATTTTTTTTGTTTCTCAGTTTATTTTTTTCAACGATCAAATTCAAAGTTATAGAATTAAATTTATAATATTATTATTGTTTAGGCTTGGAGTTGAGACCTGAATGAACACCAATGAATTTTTTCGGAATTTTCGGCAATGTTTTACGTGTTTTAATAGGTAAACGCAAACGGTCCATGTGATTATCGGTCCATTATTGAGTGCCGAAAAAAAAAATGTACGGTTGCAGGGTTAATATGTTTTGTTGTTTTTTTTTTTCAACGTTACATTACTTTAGTGGGAAAGTCTCTCTTCAATTCGGCTATGCTACGGCACCAGTAAGCCTCTGATTTTTCGGATATGAGCTCGATATTAAGAAAACTGCCCTGTTCCGGGCCGTAATGATGACGAGACGTCGTTCCTTTGACTATACGGGGTGAAACATTCGTGACGAGATCCTTGAAATAAATAAAACCGTAATATTGTACGGCAAATAAAAAATTGTGATACGCCGAAAGATACCAATTTTTTTTTCCATTGTCTAATTTTTGTTTCTTCGTTACCTTGTCAAGGCCATAAGTCTTGGTTACGGCAAAGCCCCAGCCAGCCTCAAATGCTCTTCGTATCATGGCGCTGGAGGTGGCTGGTGGGGCGGAAGCGAGGCCGAATGGATTTTCAAATTTTATACCACATATCTCAACACTGATGTCAACATCGTCAATGGCAGTGTGAAATTTTGGCAATTGAGGCTCCTTTGGGACCATAAGGCCCTCGGACTCTTGTATATACTTGTGAATGTACCAGGCGGCCGTTTTTCCATCGTTGACAGATTCTACGGTAGTTTGGGAGACTCCAGCCAAATCACCACCGCAAAATACTCCAGGCTCAGAGGTCATCATTGTCATGATATTGACTTCGGGCAGTCCCCATTTGTCAAATTTCACCGGACTCATGGCCCTCTTGACACTGTCATTGTACAAACCCGAGCCGAATGCCGAAATGACAAAATTTGCCTTCAATCTTACTATCTGTTCCTCGTCCTCGATCCATTCCCCATTCTCATTCTCCTCCGTACGATAAAATTCCATTCCGATTATACGATTATCGTGGACGATTACCCGTTTCGGCGATTGAAATGGTACAAATTCACATTTTTCTTCACGCGCCAATTCCATCTGTCAACAAGCCGATTTTTTTTTTTTTTCGCTTATTACCTCGAATATTAAATTCATATCAAATGTATAAAAAATTTATAATATCATCTCACCTCTTCGGGAACAGCACGAATATTTGTAAAACCTTTTCTAAATATGACAAAGACTTTTTTTGCACCACAACGAAGTGCCGATGTGGCGCAATCAAAGGCCGTATCGCCAGCCCCGAGAATTATCACGTTGCCGTACAATTCGGGCAAGTCTGGTGACCTCTTGCAGGCGCACATGCCGGATTTACTGCCTCTCGATACGGCGGGTAAAAATACTTTTGACGTAAAAAAGCCCATTTGTTCGTTAAGATTATTAAATATCGGCACGCTTTTTGCATCCGGAAGTCCAATACCGAGGAAAATAATTTTATAACCCTTTTTCTTAAGGCCCACAACAGTTAAATCTTCCATCGATAATGATCTACCATGCTCGATCCTCACGCCAATATCTTTCACGAGTTCGGTCTCAAAATTAATAACTTCATAAGGAAGCCGATATTGGGGTATTTCGGATGCACTGAGACCACCCACATAATTTTCCTTCTCAAATATTGTCACGTCGTTGTAGCCCAAACGGGCGAGAAATGTTGCGCAAGAGAGTGAAGCTGGGCCACAACCAAACAGGCAAATTTTCGTATCTGGCCGATTAACCGTCTGACCGAAAATTCTCATTTGGCGTATGTTCATCTGCTTGAATATCTAAATGGAATGAGTAAAATTTTTAATTCTTCTTCTTAGCAAAAAATTCATTTCCTTATTGTGTAAAATCGAATCATAAATCGACTCGATTAAATACGAAAAAATTTAATAACAATTTTAAATAAATAAATAAATAAATAGACCAATAGGTAAAAATATTTTGAGTAAAATTTTTTTTTTTACACAAAATACGACCAGCAATAAAATGATGAAAATAAAAATTGTTGATTATACGTTAAAATTTATTTACATCGGTCGCAAAGTGCTGAAGGCCACCAATGTTAATTGGACCCTCCTCGACAGCAGCGAGATTACATCCACCCACGCATAAATCACTCGTAGGGCAAACCATCCCACACGTTAGGCCCAAAGGATTGTCCGAGAGAATTGCTTTTGCAGCTCCGTAATAATTTTTGTTTGATATCGAAGTTATGAACGATTTTACGTCCAATTGGGTCGGGCATGATTTTTGACATGGAGCATCCGCGCATTTTAGACAACGAGCTGCCTCCCTCAGAGCTCCACGCTCGCTCAGAGTTGTGTGTTTTATGTCGTCGAAATTTTTCGTCAGGGGACTACAGCTCTGAAATAATAAATAATTAATAATAAAAAAAAATATCATTTTTCTAATAGCTTGAGAATATTTTATTTAATTTAATTCATTCATATAAACAATTAATAATAAATAACGATTAATTTATTATTATTATTATTATTTTAATATCTTACTCCACACTTTGCACTCGGATTTCTCTTCCAATGAAGCTTGTTCTGCTTCGTGAGTGCCGATGGTACCAAATTCGTAAAAGGCTTCGTTCTCGGATTTAATTGCAAAAGATTCTGAAATAATTTTTTTTTTTTTTTAGATATTGGTGAAAATTTAAAAAAAAAAATGCTTCATGACGATGAACCTTCGTCGAACCAGTTATGTCACTAGAGATGTAATATATGATCATTTGGACTGATAAAAAAAAAAAATACTTCCAATTAAATTTGACGTAATGATTAGATAAGAAAAAAAATAATAAAAATCTGATAACTCACTTCTATGTCAGGCAAATCTTTGCTCAGCAAAACACTCGAATTTACTGACATTTTGTGGTCCAGTTTTTTTTTTTTTAAGAAAATTTTAAGAAGAAAATAAAATAAAACACTCTTGCTGGCCTCGTTATTTTCCGGCTGACTAACGTTTCACTCGAATCACTCGGGTTCACTTTTACATTCACAAAGTAAAATATTTTACTCGTGATAAATATTTTTAATGCGTAGGCACAAAAATTATACCAGAGAGCTCGGAACTGAAGCAACTGACTTCGAGTTACCAAATATGAAAAATAAAAACAAATTTTTATATTAAATTACATTTAAAAAAAAAAATTTGCTTGAAAATTTCTTGGCATCTTTGGATGACGAAACGCACCCATCTGCGTCATTCGACAATACTGACAATCAGAGTGTAGAAAGGAGAGATGGAGAGTCAGGCGAACGTAAGAGAAGGCATTGAGTGAAAAAAAAGGGGGGGGAAGATATCTCGTATCATTATCATTATAGCTGATAAATCTGTATCGATTAACATGCTTACCCTGCGTTACGAGATATCCTATATAGTTCATAATAATTGTAAAAATCATTGTAATAATAATAATAATAATAATTAACGACGAATCTACAAACTATAATTAAACATACGATTTTTTTAAAAAAGGCAAATAAAATATAGGAAGAAAATTTTATCAAATATTTATCGTACACGCAGTTTTCTTTGGACAAAAAAAAATTATCGTTACAAACTTGACAGATAAGATACGAAAAATTCTCTATCGCTGCGTTATTATCGTTTCGTGACCTGAGAGAGTCCTAAAAAAATTACTTCGACTAAATACGAAAATATGACGCGAGCTCAATAAAAATAATGAGCTAATAAAATGAGAGAAAAGTCAATGAAGATTAATAGAGATGCTTGAATTGAAAAATTTTACGTAAAATTCAATTAAATGTACAAATTAAAATGAATTTAAATTGGAATTAAAAAATAATTTAGGTCAATTTGAAATTTAAGGAAAATCAACGAAAATATAATTAGAATAAGGTGAAAAAAAAAACTCACATTTTGTATAAAATATGAAAGGATAATTGGATCCAAATTGAGATTGAACGAAAATTAAATTATTATTATTTTACTATTAAAGAATTAATAGTAAAATAAATTTTAAAAAATATACAATGAAATTTAATTTCAATATTGTAAAAATTCCATGAAGAGACTTCATGATGATTTCATCGTTGCACAATCGTTGACCTCTTCGTCGTCAGTATATCGAGACAATTTTAACAATATTTAAAAAATACACCTGCAGACATATCGATGACAGAAAAACCTGAGAGCCAAAGACGAGAGACCTAAAACTGTGATTTATCGCCATTACTGTGGAATTGTGTCGAGCCACAATACATATAAATAAATAAATTAAATAAATAAATTAAATAATAATTTAAAATAATAATTTAAAATAAATTTAAAATAAATTTAAAATTCAAAATAAATTCAAAATAAATTTAAAATAAATTTAAAATAAATTTAAAATAAATTTAAAATTTAAAATAAATTTAAAATTAAAATCGAATTAAAAATGATTTAGATCAGCTTGGTGGAGACTTTATTAGATCGATGAAGAGGCTCCATGATGATTTTATCGTTGCACAATCTTCACAGATCTTCGTCGTCAGTATATCGAGACGATAATAGTTAAAAAAAAAAAAAAAAACACTTGTGGACACATCGACGACACAAAGACCCGAGAGGCAAAGACGAGAGACCTCAAGCTATAATTTATCGTCACTGCTATGGAATTATGTCGAGTCACAATACATATTTATCCAGATAATACTGTATAATTATTTAATTATACAGTATTATTTAATTCTCCAGCTGTGCCAGACAAATACACAAACAAACAAACACAAGAATGAGACCATGCATTAAATAATAAATTTAAAAATGGAAATTGACAGCGTTCTGTCATTAAATAACGAAAATCGATTTAATTAAAACGTTCGATGCAGAAATACGTTGGGTGGATTGACCATACATTATCGCCACCTGCCAATTACTGCAAATTTCCTCTCTCCAATATAAACGACTTTTCCAACCCCCAATCGATGCACCCCTGTAAAACGTCATACAATTATTTCTCCCACAATAATTTTCCAACTGCAGTAGAAACCTTTGAGTGAATTTTTTTTTTTCGTTGGCAGCAATTCGAGTAAAAATTTTGTCACAGTAGAAAAATGGCGTCTCATTTGTTAAAATCGTGGAGGCTGCCACGAGTGGAGGCAAATTTAAATTTAAAAATAAGCTTAACGCTTTTACGTTTAATTGGCAATTGGCCACCTCGTGGAAATTTACGAAAATATTATTACGTTTATACACTCGTTAGTTTTACCCTTGTAATAGCAATTTATCTATTTGTTCAGACAGCATTTATGATAACAGTTTGGGGTGATATTGAACGTATGATCGCTGGCTCATTTTTACTCATGACAAATACCGGAAATTTTTACAAAATGCTCGTAGTACTTTTGCAACGTGAGAGAATTGAGAGACTCGTTGATTTTGTGAAAAGTGAAATTTTTTGTTGGAAAAATATTCGTTACGAGAGAATATTATCAATATATACATGGCGAGGAATATTTCATCATATCGCTTTTCAGAGTCTCGGTGGTATTTCTATATGTTGTTGGGCATTCGCAGCGATAATTGATATCGTTTCGGAAAATGAGAGACGACTTCCGGTTGAGAGCTGGTATCCATATGACGTTTTTAAAAGTCCAAATTTTCAAATGACTTGCGCTCAACAGATTATCGGGGAAATGATTTTGTGCTTTCACAATATCGCTCTTGATACTCTCGTGACGAATTTCATAAATATCGCCTGTTGCCAATTGGAAATATTGAAATTAAACGTCAAGTCTATCGGCAATGAGGACGATGATAATATTGAGACGATAATGACAAATTACGAGGCTCGCAAACAATTGAATTTTTGCATCGAGCACAGCAAAGCTATAATATAGTATTAATTTTATTATTATTTATTTTAATTTGTGTGTGTGTAATTTTATTTTTGACTTGAGAGGGTTGACTAATTTTGTGTATTGCAAATGTGACGTAAATTTTACAATATTTGCTGACTTTGCGGTCATTTTAATCGTCAGTTTGAATTTGCGCGGGAAAATTCGAGCCACGAAGTGCCGCGACGCGGCAGATATTGGTGATGCGCGAGAATTCCGCCAGGTGGCTTCGCGCGAAGCGTTTCTCGCGAGAGAGTTTCACGCGGATCATTATATATTAATCCTTCATCGTACGAAAATTTTGTCTCATCGTTAAATTTTTTTTATAACTTCAAGTCACTATTCTACGCGACAAAAAAGCCATCAAAGTTTTAAAAAATCTGTCAAACCTCCCTAATCTCATTCATAAAGACCATAATTTTTTTTTTTTTCTTCTTGCAATTTTTTTTTTCCCATTCTTCTATTTTGTTTGCTTTTTTTTTCTATTAATTTTTCAGCTTCAAAAAAGAGATTCAGGATATCTTTGGCACGTCAATACTCTATCAGTGTTTCGTAAATTGTGCAATAATATGCCTCACCGCGTTTCACATATCGCGCATGAACCATTACGCGCCAGCCGAATTAATCGGCACTGCTCTTTATCTTTGTGGAATGACTTATCAAATATTTATTTATTGCTGGCACGGCAATGAATTGGCTCTGCATGTGAGTATGAAATTCTTAAAAAAAAATAATTATAATTATAATTATTTTGAAGAAATTATTATTATTATTATTATTATGAAGAAATAATAATTATAATAATAGTAATAATAATAATAATGATAATCAAATCCATCAGAGCGAAAGTGTGGCACTTGCAGCTTATTCTGGAAATTGGTGGAAATTTGACAAACGTTACAAAAACACACTGAGAATTCTCATGATTCGTTCGCAAAGACCTCTCAGTCTCACAGTCGGCAGAATAATGATTTTGTCTCTCGAGACATTTACGTCAGTGAGTTAAAAAAAAAAACAAAATGGCTTATCGAATAAATAAATAAAATTTGATGGAAAAAAAAAAATGGACGCTAATATTAGATTGGTAAATTTTAGATTCTTCGAATGTCTTACTCGTTGTTCACCGTCCTACAAAGCTCAACGACCGACTAGAATTGAGACTCGATTTTTCCTCTATAGATTATAAAATTAATTCACAGTCGATTGAATTGTAAAAAATTTCAATTGACCGAAAAGTGACGAAAATTTATGTTAAAAAATTGCTTTATTGCAAATTATGCGTGTACTATTTTACAATTTTTCGTATGGGGAATAATTGCATTTTTTTTCTATCACAAAACGATTAGAAAATGTGAGTAAAAAAAATATTTTTTATTGGAAAAAAAAAAGCTTAGAAAATGTATTTAAAAAAATTATTTTATTTGGTATTACGCGTGTATTATTTTACTACTTTTCTTGTGCGGAATAATATTGAATTTCAAAACGTTTTGCAAACATGTAAGTAAAAAAAGTATTTTAAATGGAAGAAATTTTTTTAAAAAATGTAAGTGAAAAAAAAAATTTTGAGTGAAAGAAAAGTTTTTAAAAAATATATTTAAAAAAATTATTTTATTCGTTATTACGTGTATTATTTTCTCACCTTCTTGCGACGATCGATTGCATTTTTGGATCACAGAACGTTTGAAAAATGTAAGTAAAATAAGAAGGGTACATCAAGCCCTTGAGAATTTAATTTGCCCTCGGAAATATAAAAGTTTTTTTTGTTTTTTTCTTTTTTTTTTTTTTCTAGAGAGCTTCGACCATCACTGCGATACCTTGACCACCTCCGATACACGCGGAACCGATTGCAAATTTTCCAGCGTTTCTTCTCCTGAAAAAAAAAAATTTCGTCAATTATCCACTAAAAATTAAATCTCATCGTCAAATTATTCTAATTATTTAATTTTTTTTTTTAATAATTAAATCAGTCAATAATTACTATTTTTTATCATTGAATTAATTTTCAATTATTTAATTCGTTCGAAATAATTTTTTTTTTAATTGTCATTCAATTTTTTTAAATTTATTTATTTTATTTTAATTTTCAAATTTTTAACGCAAACATTTTTTTTTAAATAAAAAATATGACCCACTTGAGTTCGTGGACAATGTGAGCTGTGATTCTGGATCCTGATGCACCGAGTGGATGTCCAAGAGCTATCGCGCCACCATTGACGTTCAATTTATTCATGTCAAGTCCAAGTTCCTTGGCACATGCGAGAGTCTGAGCTCCGAAGGCTTCGTTTATCTGATTCAAAGTGTTTGTTAACAAGTCACAGATTTTATTCGAATTAATGAATGTGAGATGAAGAGTTCATTTGATGTTTTGAAATTTATTCGAATTATCGAGAATGAAAATTTTTTAATTCGACTTTGATGATTTCCATGTCACTCGGAGTTTTACTGGTGATTTTTAAGACATTTTTTTTTTTTTCACAAATTATAAAATGGCAGATAAAAGTTTTTTTTTTAAAGCCTCAAAATTATTGGAAGTTTTACAATGAAAAATAATAATTTATAAAAATGATGAAATATTTTTGAAAAATTCAAAATTCGACTCACCTCGATGATTTCCATTTCATTCAAAGTTTTACCGGTGAGTTTTAAGAGATTTTTTATCGCTGGTGCTGGTCCAATTCCCATAATGCTCGGTTCAACGCCAACTGTGCTGTAACCAACGAGACGAGCAAGAGGTTTTAATCCCTCGGCCTTGACGGCCTCTTCACTCGCAAGAATAATCGCCCCAGCACCATCGCAAACACCCTTAAAAAAAATGAAAAATAAAATAAAATAAAATAAAATAAAATAAAATAAAATAAAATAAAATAAAATAAAATAAAATAAAATAAAATAAAATAAAATAAAATAAAATAAAATAAAATAAAATAAAATAAAATAAAATAAAATAAAATAAAATAAGTAACATAATTTTTGTTGTTGAAATACTTCAAAAATTCTCATCATACAATTTAATATTTTTTCATCTTATAATAAATACTCACGGAAGCGGAGCCCGCGGTGACCAAACCATCTTTTTGGAATATCGATTTGAGTTTTTTCAAATCGGTAATTTTCGTCTGTGGCCTTGGATGTTCGTCAACGGTAACGTTAACATCTTGTTTCTTGATTTTCAGAGAGACCGGTGCCATTTCGGCGTTAAAACGACCACCCTCGTTAGCTAAAGTTCATTAAAATTTAATTTTGTCAATTTTTTTTTATAACTTTTACAAATTTGATAAAATTTATTAATATCATCAATTTCATTAATTCCATTGATTCAATAAATTTGATTAATTAAATTTGACCTCACTTAATTTTCGTCTCTTTTTTCATCCCCTATTTCCATAATTTTCTTTTGTTTTTCAGGGATGTAAGTATATTTTTTTTTTCAACTTAATTAAGTTAAAAAAAAAGTCTGACTCGATCGATCGAGAGAGATAAATTATCAATTTCTCACCAGCTTTCCAAAGTTCCTGACTCCTGAGTGAAAATTCATCGACCTCATCACGGGTAACGCCATATTTTGCACCAAGTTTTTCAGCCGTCATGCCCATCGGCAAATTGCAATAACTATCGGCCAAACCGGCCCATAATGCATCCTCAAAATCGTACTTTTGGCCAAGGGCCGTGCCATATCTGATGTTTCTAACGACAAACGGTGTCTGACTCATATTTTCGGCACCTCCAGCGATAACAATTTTCGATTCACCGCACGCGATACTTTGGGCGCCATTCACGACCGATTGAAATCCCGATCCGCACAATCGGTTCACTCCAAGTGCTGGCTTTTCCAATGGAATTCCACACTTTAGGAGCACGTGACGTGGCATATAAATACCGTCGCTTGACGTTAACTGTTATGGATACAATTTTTTAAATAAATAAATAAATAAATAAATAAATAAATAAATAAATAAATAAATAAATAAATAAATAAATAAATAAATAAATAAATAAATAAATAAATAAATAAATAAATAAATAAATAAATAAATAAATAAATAAATAAATAAATAAATAAATAAATAAATAAATAAATAAATAAATAAATAAATAAATAAATAAATAAATAAATAAATAAATAAATAAATAAATAAATAAATAAATAAATAAATAAATAAATAAATAAATAAATAAATAAATAAATAAAATGAAAATTTGTAAAAATAAATTTCAGATAATTAAAGATTATTTTTAAATCAATTGCGCAAACATTTGCGATAAGAAGAAGAAATATATATATTCACGCTGATAACTCACGCTCATAACATTGCCAAAAACTACATGATCGATCTTTTCTGGTTTAAGGCCAGCCTCGTTCATTGCCGCATTCGAAGCAATTATGGACAATTCCGTGGCACTTTTATTGACAAACATACCACCCATTTTGCCAAAGGGTGTTCGTTTCGCAGCCACGATAAATATCCCTTAAAATATAACGATAAATAAACAATAAATGAAACAAATATTTTTATTTTTATATATATTTTTTTTAAACATAAAAAAATTAATTAAATAATTATTATCATCTGTAAATTAACTGAACGATTTTATTTATTTTATATTCTCGACGAAAATATTATTACCTTTAGTTGCGACCGACATTGTTGAAAAATTTGTGACAACGAGCACGAAAACTGTAAATGGAACGTCGAGTGCTTCGACAAGCCGGTTGGAAGAGACAGAAAAAAATATTTATAAATGTACCAGACCACAAGCTCAAAGTCCACAATAGTGCTGTATCATTCCTCCAACGGTGGGGATACGAATTTATGGTGGGAGACGTGGAATCTTCTCTCGGATGGAAGTGGAATTTACACTTTGATACTTGCATCATCCGTTACAAACTCCATGTGGCCGTGGAGTAGCCTCGGAGCATATAGTGGGGGGATGTGGCGGGAACGATTTTTCTCCGCACATAGTGGGGGGAAGTGGCGGGAACGATTTTTCTCCGCACATAGTGGGGGGAAGTGGCGGGAACGATTTTTCTCCGCATACAGTGGGGGGAAGTGGCGGGAACGATTTTTCTCCGCATATATCCAATTAAAAAAAAAAAAAAACCAATAATTGATAAATAATTTACGTAAAATTTTGCTCACATTTCCATGTCAATGATTGTAATAAATTTTTATAAATTTCGAAATAAATATAAGCTATTTTAATGAGCATTAGAAATTTTTTTTATTTTGAATTTTTTTTAGAAATTCGAAATAATTTCAAAATTTCACATTAGTTTTACCATGAGACACACAAAATTTATCTAATTTTTTTTTCTTCTCTTTATTCTAAAATTATATTTTTAATCTTCAATTCTACGTATAATTTAAAAAAAAAAAAACAAAAATTAATACACAAACGGATTTTAATTGTTCTGAAATTAAATAACGTAACTTTTTAATACGTTCGATGATAAAATAATTATTATTATTTTTAATTTATTATATATTACGTTTATCTTATTTTATAAAATACTTTAAAACGTTGTTTTATCGTGTGTCCCATCGGTTACGAGGGCGCCAAATTTAAAATGGATAAATAAACTACGAAGAAACATGTCTGTGTCCCCTTAATTTTATTTTATTTTGCAGCTTTTTATTTGTGTTATTTCGACATGTATATATACACTTTCGGATTTTTTAAACAATTTTTTTCTTTTTCCCAATTCACTCTACTACATTTCGCTCTGTATTTTGCTATTTTCTGTACCCTCGCCCCCCCCCCCCCCCCAGCCCACAATGACATCAACAGTCACCTTGGGCTGATTTGTATCGAATTTGGACATTGAGGGGATTCAGGAAACTGCAAAAAAAAAAAAAACTAGTGCCAAAAGAGTCGACTTTCGTTTTCCTGGAGGGAAAGATCAAATTCTGAAAAGATGGCGTCTTTTTATTCGAAAAAATTCGATGGACTTGGCTAAAGCCCATTTCCACCGACGTTAATTGAAGATTAAACTCTGGTTTGTCTTATGTTAAAACTATAAATAAGAAAAAAAAAGAAAAAAATTGCACCAGATTTGAGGAACGTCGGTGAAAAAAAGCGGTCACCGATCCAAGTAATGGCGGCGGCCATGCAGCTTAACATCTGATATACATTTGCACCGTTTTCTCTCTCTGCTTCTTTTAATCCCCATTTTAATAATGATTAAAAATGAATTCGATTATTATTGCTAGTGGACTAACGATTCCGAAAACGATCACTATAACTAAATTATGAATATATATATATATATACACATATATATATATATATACATATATATATATCAGTGAATGTATATTATTTATTAAGAAACGACGTGGATTTCTCTTTGGAGCTTTATTCTTCGATGTTCTTCGATGTCCACTCTGTTGAAAATCGACGATTCACTTCTGAAATTCGTCAACCTTAATAATTGTCTCGCTTTAAAAAATGATTTTTTTTTTTCTTTTTTTTTTTTTTTTGAGCGATGTTTGATTGTTTTTTTCTCGCCTTTTATTTTTTCATTCATTCCTTTTGTTTATTAATTGGTAAAAAAAAAAAAAAATTACCGAGGATTGGAATGATTTAATTAGGGAATGGATCTTGGCATGGGCGTCCAAAAGCGCTTTGTATGTCTCGCGTAAATAATTAAGATGGTCGAGAATCGTACACAATTTGCATAGGGCATTGGACACTTTTGCAAATTTTTTTAATACATTTTTTTTTTAAATGCACGAAAAATTTCCATGCTGAATTTGTATATTTGAAAAATTACTCCCACTTTTTTGTTTCCAGTGTATACTCTTTAAATCACCATTATGCTGCTTTAAAGAATTGCCGCTAGGTGTCGCCACGAAAAAATTCCTTCTTTAAGTAAGTATCGTTGTCAATTTTATCCGTGGCCCTTATTGCTTTCTGGGGCCTTATTCTAAAAAAATTCGTATAACGTCGTTATAAAGAAATAATTTTTAAGAGCGGACATTATATACCCTGTTGCGATATTTTATGAATAATTTTTTCGACAAAGTGTGCTGCAAAACATTTTTTTTTTTCTCTTTCTACGATCTCTGAAATTCAAATTTAATAATATTTCGAAAGTGAGATGGATTTATGCAATTTCTTGCATACTTCTATGATGATAAAGATTTTTATTTATTCATTTATTTATTTATTTATTTATACGTAAATGTAGATTTTTTTTTCGACGTTATAAATTTTGATGGTACGCCTGTAAGGCCCAAATTATGTTATTTTATTACGCCGATGATTTAAATCTTTCGATGCAATTTTTTTTTTAATGTTGTGCAGCACATTGTCCTATTTCTATCAGATGGTTTTTCTCATTCTATGATATTATTCAATTCTTTTTTCTCATTTCAAATTCTATCGGTGATGAAATTGTCATTTTTTTACGGTTTTTTTTTTCCTCGAATTCCTCTGTCGAATTTTCTTCTACGTTACATCTTAATTCTATTTATTAATTTCCTATCGACAAACTAATAATCGGTATATTCTTCTAAATCATCATTTTTTTTTTTACTCAATTGGGTATGTATATAAAACCGTTTTCAAAATCATTTTTTTTTTTTTTTTTGTAGTTTGAGCATATATATACGTGTGTCCTGAATTTATAACCTGTTGGCAGTACAGGACATATATTTATATATATATATATTTTTTTAATAGATCATTTTTGTAGAATAAATATGCAGTGACTGATAATTATTTTCACGATTTCGTTTTTTTCTTTCGCTCAATATATAAACGGACTGTATAAAAATGAGGGCTTGGATAATCGGACCAAAAAGTATTGCTGGTTTTTTTTTTCATCTATATCTGAACTTTTAATAATTGTTTATTGCCATTTTGGAGTTCAATATGCTTTTTGCGCATTTCTAATGTCGCTCAAAATTTAATACTTATATTCAACTCGTAATTGCCCTCAGAACGCCTACAACGAGATAAAAGTAAGTCTTGATATACTCAGTCAAATCAGTTTCGTTATTCAAAAAATTATTTTTCTCACTTTTTTTTTTTAATGTTCAATCACGATAGTTCAGTCAATCATGGATGCCGTGTACCCGATTTTATGCAATTCGTAATTTATCACTGTTGATATTTCCCATGTCCATCAGGACGAATGGTTGAAAAAAAAAAATAGCATTAATGACCTTGAACCACCTTTGAAAGCGTAAAAATAATTTTTTTACCTCGACGATATGATTTGATGAGGAAGTAATAATAGTTGTGACTCTGCGAGTAGAGACCAATTCACCTCAAAACTTTCACTTAACGTTATGTGCTACTCCTCGATCGGTAAAACAGTTTCCAACTACGAAATTTCTCCCAAAACGGTTAACTCTTTATTTTCGGGACAAAAAACAAGAAGAGAAAAATGCGCTGCGTGTTTCAAGGAGTTTGACAGCTTTTTTTTTTCTTCAAAAGATCAATCGTATTGGAGAAAAATGAATTATAGTTTTTCTTAATGATTGAGTTAGTAGCACATAACCTTAAATTTAATCGTAAACGAGTCAATGGCATTTTTGTAAAAGTCTGATAATTATAACAGTGCATGTTTTGACAGAAGGCCAGAGATCCGTTTCCTTTCAAAGTCATCCAAAATACTGTCATCCATCAGAGCAATTTACGAAAAACTGTTTCGTATTAAAGTAAAAGTCATCGTACTAATATATTGACGATTTGTTCAAAAAAAAATCTCACTTCTTTATATTTGTCTACTTAAAAATGTGATAGGGCATCCTCACTTTAATAATTCTACATTGGAATGTCAACAATTTCATTGAATTTCCTTCCGGTTATTCACGAATGAGTTTTGCTGAAAAATTTTTAGGTTATGTCGACATTCGCCTGTCTCTAAAGTGTGCCCATGCGCACTACAAACGAAGCGCGAGAATTCGCAATCGCGTCAGCCAATCAGAGAATCCCTTATTAGTCGCGACGATCGCTGCGCCACCTGCTCGATTAGTACAATAGAATCCTCGCGGTTCTTTAACGCGTTGAGTTCGCTCTTCTTCTTAATTATCAGTCTGTGATGATATTGAATATATTTTTCCTCCGTCCGTGCTGCGGGATATTCTGTCGTGTGTTATGCGAGACAGATTGCTCATAAAAACACACGTAACGGATTCAATTTTTCCTATCGAACATGAGAAATTTCACTGTCAATTCTCTATATGCACTCATTATACAAGGACTACGGACAAATCTATATTTCTAATTTGCACACGGTCGATGTATCTCCTATAAATACTCCCCAGATATTCTATGAAAAAAAAACAAAAAACACTCGTGAATCTTTAAGGTGAGGTGAAACGACCTCCGCCCCCTAAATCTTCGATCAAATTTTCCACAAAACTGCATCGAATTTTGCGAAAGTCCAGTCTTACCTTACGCAAAAATGAAAACTGCATTCGATGCATGAGACTTGACGTTTTTCCCAAATCTTAATACAGCTCTCGAAAAAAAAAGGATTATAGTTTTCTTTACCGACTGAGAGAAAATCACCTCATCTTAAACGAACTCCCCATTAAAAAAAACAAAAAAAAAATAAAAATCTTCACTGTTGGGTCTTATGTAGGAGCAGCCTCTTCATACTTTTCGCCACATGGGATATTTTTTATTATTTTATGGCTACTACGGTGAAATGTGTTGTTGTTGTTGTTGGTGTTGTTCTCGATTTTTTATTATTACAATTCTCGAAACTCCATCGGAGTCTTTGAAGAAGCAGCTAAGGCCCCAAAAATGGGGACTCACTTGAGGACCAATTTATTCCATCGGATCTCCAGCATTTTCGAATATGGTCGCATGGGGACTACTTCCGCTTGGCCACAGGAAACCTCCCACGCTACCAGGTGGTAGATATGATGCCCCTCCACCCAGCCCAACCTAGCATATATTATATTTATATATATAGATATATAACAATTATTTAAAAAAAAATCCTTTCCATTTATTACTCAAACATTAGACAATTTAAAGAGAATTTACTAGTCAAATCAGCAGTTTGGATGACAAAATTTTTTGTTTCAAGTTTCAGCGTAAATTTTTTTCATTTTTTTCATTAGAAATTTTCATAATTTCGAAAAGATACTCGTACTTTTTTTTTTGACCAGCATGAAGGAAAAATTATTGAAAAAAAAAAATTTATTAAAATAAAAATTTGCTCTCCGATGCAAAAGAAAAATAATTAGCGTGATTGTTTTTTTTTTTTTCGTAATTATCCCAGCTTCAAAATAATACTTAATTATAACAACGAATTATTTTATTTATTTTTTTTAGTTAATTTCTAATTTTGAAACATTTATCCACGATTCGGTTTCGATGAAAATCAAAAAGTGCTCGCATGATTTATAAAAATTGAGATTCCACATGCTCTAAGGTTACTCTGGCCTCAAAACATGCACTAACAATAATATAAAATCAATTAAACGGAAGCAATTTTATGGTCTGTTGAAAATCAACACGTTACGATTTTTTTAATGGCAAAATAAAAAATATAAGTATACAAAAATTGTTTAAAATTCTTCAAGACAAGGAAATTTTTAATCCAACATTTTCAATTTATTTTATTCGAATTGAAATTTAAAAAAAGTTTCTTTTTTTTTACTCCTCTGTAAATATATATTTCACATTATTATTGTTTAAGCTCAAATTTTGTATTTTATTACAATGTACGAAAATTCTAATGAAATATAATTTTTTTTTAATGCGCTTAAAAACGCTAAAAATATCCTCAATTTAATATTTCTTGTGGAAACTTGGAAAATAAATTCATTCAATCGTTCAATCATTCAATTAATTAATTCGTTGATAATTTCTAATTTTCTCCATGACTCTCGTTAAATAAAAAAAAAATTTACACAAGAGAAGTAATCGGCATGCCTGATGTGCGGGGTAAGATGAAGCTGTGTAAGCGCGTCTCTTTCCCAATTTTAAATTTTCTTTTTTCTCTGCATTTTTATTGAGAAAGAGTTCACACATTGGATGGTTGGATTATTGGGAGATAGGCAAATGAGATATGAATTAAAAAAACTATGAAGGCTTGGAAATTTAATGAAAAAAAAATAATCATTTATTGTTTGTATCATAACTATATATGTCAAATAAATAAATAATAGTAGGAACTAATCGCAGGTACTTTCTACTTATCGTCATTAAAAAAAACTATGAAAAATTATAATTAATTTTCACTAATCATCATTGAGACATCATTTTCTTCGGCAAGTCATAAGTTATTTAACGATAAACAAATGATAAACATTTACAAAAACGAAAAAAAATATTGCGCTACAGCACATCGAGATGGACATCGAGAGTTCCAGCTTTATTATGGTACGAAAAATTCGTACAAAAAAAAAGCTGGACATTCGTGTAAAAATGTGAATGCCTGAGCCATAATACGAAAATATTTCCGTAAATTTCATTTGTTAGAGTACACACATATATAGCGGAACGCAATGCATGCCTACTAGGTTATATAGGCTGCGCACGCATCCCGCGCTGTGCGGCATGTCTGTCGAACAACCGGTATGAGAGTGTGACCATGTAAAAGAGTGTACAAGAATAAAGAATCCAATTATATAAGAGAGATCCATGGGTTTTATTGAAACCCATTAAGAAACCGTGTGTCGGTAAACCCAAATTAACATCATTAAACGATTTCTGAGATATATATATAGATTGATGAAAAATCATCGAGAGCAAATGAATTCAAGTGTAAACTTTCCAATTCGGTCAGCAAACGATATTTAAAAAAAAAACTAACCTCAAATATAATTGTGTTATAGCGAATGTCAAGTATAAAAAGATCGCCGATAATTTCTCATTTTCGCGAATGTTCGACATCGGGCTCGTATAATGAGCGATCTCAAAAGACCTGATTTTTCAACGAATCCATAAATTATCGAATTTTTATTATTCCTTTTATTGTACGATAATTCTGATTTTTTAAATTATTGAGTTTAAATTGATAAACGTAAATTTTAAAAATCCTAAAGTACCATTTCTCATAATGAATCATCAATTTTATAATCTTTTCTTGCCGGATAGACTGGTAGTTACAGACGTCACCGCCAGAGTCGCGGACTACGGTTGATATATGAAGCGCCTCTGGTGGCATCTCCGCTAACTAAATAGCGTGCCCCTTTTTTAAAATTAAGTAACCATCGGTAGGAACGATCGATTAATAATTTTGTTTACATTACATTCACGTCATTAATCAAATGGTAAGAAAAATTATTCGACAAAAATCATATCTGTAATAAAACCAATAAAAAAATTCAACAAATCACAATTTCGCTATAAAACATTTTTCAAGTGTACGCAATTATTGTGTTATGTGTATGGAGTAGAAAAAAAAAAAGACACTTTACTAAAATAACAAATTACTCATTCTTGGGAAATGATTTTTTACTGCGTGCATAAAGTCGAACGATGCAATTTTTTTGTCAATTGTAAAAAATTCCTCCTGATGCCCAAGAATAATTTTTTGGTTGAGAGGCTTTTTTTTCTGGGTCCGGACAAAACACGATGGTGAGTGAAAGATTTTTTTTTCTTTTGTCCAAATTTCTCTCATGAGACATTTGTCACTAGAACCCGATAATCCCAGCGAACTACATTTAAAAAAATCTATATCACCTCTCACGAGATTACCTGTTGACTCCACAGGAGTGTTCTCTCTGCCAATTGACAATCGGCTGCCAATCTCGACGGTAAACTCTTCCATCGTTCCTCGTCACGATCGCGATCTCCCCCAAAATCCTTGTCCGTTTGGCCTCCCGATAATGGCGGCAAAATTTGAGTTCGTTGCGCCATTTTGTAACTATCCTGCCGTGGCACGTGATCACCAGCGCGTCGAACAGTTCCAGATGACATTGACGGTAATGGCGTTGGACTTCCTCCGCCTCGATGCCTGTGATAGAGATTTCTCTTCTGTTGTAACATTCTCTGTTGTACCATCAGTTGGAGTTGCATACTCGAATCACCCCGTATCTTGAACTGTTGCTGACTCGGTGAGGCTGAACTTGGCCGCAGATGGACAAGATCGAGATGACCTCTCGCCTTACCTGAATCTGTCGATCGCAAAACAAACAAAAAAAAATTAAATATATTTATTTAAAAAAAAAAACAAACACAAATTAAAATAAAATTTTTTCACACAGTTATGAATAAATTTTCACATAAAAACTCGATACAGAAATTCATGAAGATATTAATGAAATTTCATTTAAAAAATCCCAGATTGACATTCCTGCTAATGAGAAAGAGAAACGCAAAAATATAAAAAATTGGAATCGATAAGAAACGAAAACGATAATAAATGAAGACGACAGGAAACGAAAATGGTTCAAAACTCTTAGAGACAATAGAAAAATGAGGGAATTAAGATTAGGTAATACTATAATAACGGGAAGATGAGAAAAATAATAATAATAAATACCGTAGAGCGTATCAAAAGAAAAATCTTCTCTATCTTCCCAGAAAAAATACTGGGAAGATATTGAGATAAGGGAAAAATTCTAGGAAAACATTGAGATGAGGGAAAAATTCTGGGAAGATGAAATAAATTTAAAAATATTAAAAAGATATTTAGATAAGGAAAAAAAACGTAGGGAAGAAATTAGCATAAGGGAGAAATCTTTGGGAAAAAATTGAGATAACGAGAAATATGGAGGAATGAGTTTTGGAGGTTAAGAGGATGAAGAGAATGAAGGACGCCAAGTTTGGGATTTTTCGACTGGTTAATTTTCGACCGGAAGTCCGAATATTTGAATAAAAAAAATGGCAAATGGAAAAAAACGAAAAAAAAAAAATGATTAAACCAGCAAGAATATTGTCATAGACGAAAAAAATCACACCGATTTCTAATCGAATGAAAAAAATTGTCTAAGCGATTGGCATTCTGGAAGAATTTTTTCACGTTACAAAAAATAAAATAAAAAATTTCATGTAACCTTGAATACTGCGCTGTTTTTCCGGTCGGTCACCAGCGCTGGCTTGTTGACAAAACATCAATCGTGAGCCACCATCTGATGCTCGACGACCTTGACTCGCCCGAGAAATTCTCGCTGCAATCGGAGAGGGACTTTTCGGGGGTGGTGGAGTACAAGATGGCAGACTACTGGTGAAACATCCGGTTATAGTAAAATCGGGTGGACAGCCAGAATCGAAACTCGATTCGAATAATTCGGACGACGAGCTGCCACATCCACTGGCGCCAAATATGCGGGATCTGCTCGGTGGGTCAATGGGATCGACGATCGTACTGTCAAAATGATAATGCTGATAATCGCTCAAGCGTCGATTAACAATTTGACTGTCTATACGCTGACTAATGTCACGATCAAGGCCCAATCTGTGCTCCTGAAGTTTTATTTGGGCCTCGCGTAATTCATCGCCGCTTGGGCCTTCCTCGAAATCCCCCTCGGCACTGCAGCAACCCTCGTCGGTTGACGAACTCGTCGAACTGAAACGCTTTCCACCTCGGCCCGTTTCTTCTCGAGCCCTTGAAAAAAAAAAAAAAAACAAAAATATTCAATTCGTTTATTTATGCTTGTTGATGATTGGCTGACTGATGTATTTTTTTTCCTTGGTAGAATAAACGTTTTTCGAAATTTTAATGCTCTCAAACTACTTCTGACCATTGGTCTATTTTTTTTCTATTTTTTTTTATTTTAGGGACATCTCAGGCCACTTCTTGTCTCTTGCCTGGCAGCCGCCTGGTGGTGATGGTGAGAAACAGAAAATAGCGGTTGACTCATAATTGGAGATATTTTAGGAAAAATAAACAGATATGGATATTTTAACTGAACGAGAAGCACGACAAGGAAAATAAAACTCAACAAAATAAAATTAGAGTTTTACTTAAGCTTAAGCTGTTTCGACTCAAGTCTTGACTCAAGTTTCGACTCAAGTCTTGACTCAAGTTTCGACTCAAGTCTCAACTTAAGTTTTGACTCAAAGTTTAGCACAAGTCGTGACTTATTAAAATCATACTGATGACTCTCGATTTTGATCTTACAATTAGAAGGGACACCTTGGCTGATTTCATGCATGGGTTAATATTTTATAAAAAATAATAATTTAAAAAATGATTAATTAAGGCGACTGGATGAGATATGAGTTAAAACTCATTCAGCGGATGCGAACGATCTTGTGACATCTGAAAATCATCCGGAATTTCCATTCCGGAAGTTAAAAATACCAACTGAAATTTTCGACGATATAAAAAATTGAGAAGTACAAAAAAATATTGAAAGGTAAGCTGGAACTTAAGTTCAAAATTGAGCTTTGAGCTGACTCAAGATCGAACTCACGTTCTGAAACTTATAGTCACAAAAGCTCATATCGGAGAAATTCATAGCACGGCTTTGGTTTCAAGCTTCAAACTAAAATTAAATCCACAATTTTAAGCTAACCTAAATTCACGTTTAAAATTTGATTTTGTTCAAGTCAAGTAATAAAGTCCTCCGTGTTGAACAAGAAGAATTTCCGATAAGGGCATTAGCACACATACGCACAATGAGTCGAAAAAATCATCAATTTCAAGACACCGAACGAGGAGATGATGAGTGTGCCTTTCCGTTTTTTAAGGTTATGCGCAGTACCGACGGAGCCACCATCAGTGCAAACTTAATAATTTCATTCTCCCGTTATATTTTTCTCACAAGCTTGTTACTTTTTGGGCAAAAGATGAGAAAATCAAACCGCGAAATTCTCACATTTTAACTGTTATCTTCGTTTATCCAACGGATTAACCATTTTTGGAGAAATTTGAATTACAGTTTTTGTTACCGACTGAGTTTTTGCACACCGTCTTAGGAAACACACACAAGGACATAATTAATTTCTTCTTCCTTTTTTTTTTTTCTTTCATTGCGAATAAGCGTCAATGGGAGCGAATTTGAATAAAAAAAAGAAAGAATTTTTTTTTTTTTTTTTTTTTTTTTTCAAAGCAAAGGTTGAAATGAAAGAGTTACCAAAAACTGAAAGGCACAGCCTCGATCTTCCAATCCGACCTATCCCGAACAAAATCTTCGATCTTTCAGCACCAATGACGTTCAACGTCCGACTAAGCTATCGCTGGAAATGAAAATCATATTAATATTACAGACAAACAAACGAGATTGATTGATTTTTTTTTTTCAAGCATGATTTTGGAACTTTCATTGGAAAAATCACGAGGACAAGAAATTGATCGTGGAGAAAAAAAATGATCGTGGAGAAAAAAAAAAGGATTCCTCAATGAAGAATCAAAGTGGAAAAAAAAAAAATTGAGATGTACCTCGACTTGAATTTGTCGTCCTTCGTCCGGCTGATGGGAGGCCAACAGCTATTATTCGTTGGATTTCCACTTCGATGCTGCTTCAGTCTCTCCAGCAACAGGAAATAAATTGCAGCGTGATGATCGTAGCTGTTGTTCTTCAATGACTGCATGAAGTAAAAAAAGAAATTAGAGATTGTTCATCTATCATGAAGATTAAAATTAGGGATGTTTAGCTCATGCAGCTCAAGCAAAAAAAAAAAAACATAAATAAGAAAAAAAAATGGCGGATAAGCTTTTATCTGTTCAACTTTAAAAAAATTGGCATTGTTATTGTAAAAACTCAATATTTTCAATATTGTTAATCTCTTTGATTATTACCGATAATTATTTTATCGCGAATCGAATTTTATTGTCTAAATTACAAAGAATATTTATTTGATTAACCGATAAAGTTGATGATCTCTTACGTCTTTGGTGCGTGTTACGTCAATTCCTAAACTATGCATGAGCCTCAGAATTTGTTCGTTAGGCTCTTGAAGTGCTGACGGTGGATTTGGTATTATCGTTGGAAAAACATCCCCCGATCCGATCATCCAACGATGCTTTTTTATTTGAGGAATTGTGTAACGCTTGCCAGGCTCCAGGACCAACATTTTTCGTATCAGACTCTCGCAATCTGCAAACACACAAATGATTGAACAAATATTTAAAAAAATTCTTCAATGCCATTTTTTTTTTCACAATAAAAATTATCCCAAATAATTTTTTTCTTCCAGATTTATTTAAAAATTTCTTATATCATCGCATCAATTTTTTTTTTCCACGAGCAGTCAAAAAAATTTGTCCAATTTTTCATTTTTTTAACAGACGAAACGAAATAATAAAATTGCACCAAAGTTGACGATTACGTCTAAAAAAATCTCAAATATAATGAACGTTTCGATAAATTGTTGGAAAAATATTATTAGATATTTAGTATTAAATTGCTAAATTTTATTAAGATCACGATTATTCTTTTTAGATAAGGAAAAAAAAATTCAACAAATTTTCAGCATTCGCTCTTTTTTTTTTTTTAACTGATATTGACGCATTTTTCCAATGTTTTTTTACAAAATATTTTTTCTAAATTCAACAATTGAGAAAAAAAAATCGACAGATAATAATCGCACACGTTTGACTGTGAGAAAAACAAGCGTTGGTCGAAATGAATAAATAAAACTTACCTGTGCTCATGAAATATGGAATACGAAATCGACCGCTAAGAACACGATCGCGCAGAGACTGCAGAGTCGATCCATCAAAGGGCAAAGCTCCACATACCAATACATAAAGAACAACACCGAGACTCTGGAAAAATATTAACAGATTTCAATTTTTTTTTTTTTTTTAATTCAAAAGAGAAAAAAAGGATAAAGAAAAAAAAATTAAGAATTATGCCAGTTGGTGAAAAAAAATTACAAACATTTTTCTCAACAGAGTTTTCGTCGAAAGTGCAAAAATTCTCCGCCAGGCGGCGCCAGAGGTTCAGGGAGGTATGAAAAAAAAGCGATTAATATGCCGAAAATAAAATATTTTTACGATACTTCACGTGTAATTAAAAACTGCTTTGGACTTTTTTGTCCTGCTTACGATTTCTAGTTCATGTCAAAGCTTTTAAAATTCACTTCGTTAATTGAGGTTATGTTTGCTCAGGCTCTTTCTTCGTATCGCCTATGGCGACGGTGGAGCGCCTGGCGGTGAACGAGGGAAGTATTTTGACGAAAAAAAATTTATAGGTAGAAATTACATTTAAAAAATAATAATAATGATGATGTTAACTTAGATAAAACTATTGATAAGGAAGATTGAATAATGTTTAGAGTTAACAAATAATAAAAAAATACGAAACTTTAGCCACATCTATAGACAAAGTAAAAAAAAAATATATTTGTAAAATATTTTTCAATTCGTTTATTATTATTGATTAAAAAATAGAAATTATTTTTAAAAAATCAGAAAAAATATTACAAGATACCGGCCGGATGTTGCTTAAAAATTTTGTCTCATTTTTTTTCAGAATTTAATTGAAAAAGAAATATTAATCCTTCGGAAATGAAAGGAAAAAATCTACGAACAAAAGCAAAACTTTTTCAGAAATAAATGCGTTATTTAAAAAACCATTTTCGGCTTCTTCAAAATTTGCCAGTATAATATTAAGTCTCTTTTTGGTAAAAATATTTGAATAAAACATTGACAAACGTGTATGAATGAGATTGAGAAATATTTGAATAAATGAGCAGCGGGAAACTCACCCAAACATCGATCTCAGGACCGGCGTAATGTTTTCCACGAAATACTTCAGGGGCGGCATAAGGTGGACTTCCGCACCACGTGCTCAATCTTTCGCCCGGTAAAAATCTATTGCTGAAGCCAAAATCAGCAATTTTAACGTTCATCTGTGAATCCAATAGAAGATTTTCGGCCTTCAAGTCACGATGAGCAACTCCGGTGCCATGGCAATACTCAACCGCTGATAATATTTGGGCAAATGTTGATCTGGCTCGTGATTCACCCATTCTGCCAAAACGTGCTATGTAATCGAATATTTCACCCTTATTCGCGTACTCGCACACCTGTTGAAAAAAATTCAACAATACTCACAGAGGGTACAAACGCTTTTGAGTGACAATTTTTTTTTTTTTTTATATCACAAGAGAATTAATTATCGAACAAAAAAAGAATCTAAAATTTTTGAACAGATTTGAGAGTACCAAAATTTTTTTAGATTTATGAAATTTTACCATAATGACAAAAAAAAAAATCTAGCATTTTAGCATTTTTCTTCTTTTTTCGAATTATAAGCGAGTAAAAATTAGTGTAGTAACAAAAACTTTTTTCAACAGTAAAAATAAAATAAAAAAAAAAAAAAACCATTGAACGAAAATTAACGAAACTTTTTCACTTACCATGTAAATCATATTTTTCGTTTCCATTACTTGATACAACTTGACAATGTGAGGATGTTCCAGCTGCTTCATTATTTCAACCTCGCGATAAACTTTTTCCAAATTTGTCGTGTCCAATTGTGTCTTGTCGATTATTTTAATGGCGACCTAAAAATAATAATAATTTAATTCATCAATAAAATTTCGTTATTAAATAATATTGAATAATCCCAAACTTGGGGGTACAGAAGAGTCAATGAAATTTTTTTTTTTCGCCGAAAAATAATTATGCACAGGAACAAATCTCATGGGTTTTTTTTTTTTTTTTTTTTTTTTAATCAAATCAATTAATTTTCAATATTTAAATGTTGATTGAATAAAAATTGGCGATTAGCAAACTTTGTGCTGGGATGAAATTATTTTTTCAAAAAATTGTTCAACTGGAAATATTTATAGCTATATAACTAAATATATTTATATTTAAACCAGATAAACATTTTTTTTCAAAACTCAGGCTTTGATGTCTAATTATTATTTTTTTTCTCGCTTCTTTTTTATTTATTTTTTTCATTATTTTAAATAAATTACCTCAGTCTTAGTGATCCGATGCCTGGCCAGCTTTACGACGGCAAAGTTACCTTTGCCGATCGTTCCTTCGATGTCGTAAAAACCAACGCGGATCTGTTTTTTGTTACCCTGGCCAGCACCGCTGTCCATTTTTGTCATATATCAATCGAGATTCACTCGATGTATTTATTTACTTTTTCTTTCCTTGCCTTCTTTTTTTCTAATCTGTGCCCCTCAATTGACATTGACCGTAGATCTCATATCGATCTGAAATAGTAAATAATAATAATAATAATAATAATAATAATTAATAATAATAATAATTAATAATTAATAATTATAATAATTAATAATTATAATAATTAATAATTATAATAATTAATAATTATAATAATTAATAATTATAATAATTAATAATTATAATAATTAATAATTAATAATAATAATAATAATAATAATAATAATTATTATTATTATTATTATTATTATTATTATTATTATTATTATTATTATTAATTATTAATTATTATAATTATTAATTGCTAAGGGTATCCTAAAATATGAAGAAAAAAAATATTCCGAACTTATAGAAGAAATTAAAAAAAAAAAAAAGTCACAACCATAGTGTTTATTTTAGAATAACGAAAATTTACGAGATTGACATTTTATTTTGCACGTTTTTATTTTTAGACTAATAGCACGTGAAATTAATGGATGAATTGTAAAAAAAAAAAAGGAGAAAAAAAAAAAAATGGAAAAAAACGAGCGCGTGCGTCACACTGCTTACGCAGGTCGGGGGCCTTTTTCTACTCTATCAATCTCACTCTCACGCTGGCATAGTAGATACCATTTCGTACCACGGCTCTCTCTCTCTCTCTCCCTCATTATCGTCGAAACTTTAATGTCCTCTTCAGAGAACGAAAAAAAAAAGATAATAATATTTATATTTTCCTCGTAAATAAAAAATAAAAAATTTGATCCCATTATTTACAATAATCGATGCCATTTGGTTTAGTAATTTTATACCATTATTATTGTCAATTACGATATTTAAAAAAAATTATAAAAAAAGTATTCAATTTTTTGTTTCCTCTTCAATGTAATTCTTATCTGTGTTCATCGCGCGAAAAGTCTAATAAGTAATTTTATGTTATCTCGTTTTATTTTTCTTTAATTAAAAAAAATTTAATCTTTACTCATATTATTATTATTATTTTTTCCTTCATTGATGCGCGAAAAATTAAACTCGTACATGGCATTTTTACCGGCAATTTAATTAATTTAATTAAAAAATTAAAAATTAAAGTTGATTTTTTTTTTTTTATTGATTTAGTGGAAAAATCGATTCGTAAACGATACTCGTACAGCTTGGATCATATTTAAGCGTCTATTTTATATAATTATTCACAATAATTGTTAAAGCTCTCCGTGTTTCCCGGCGCTCGGCACAGTGGCAATTTTTTTTTTTTTCGTACCGCGTAGACCGCGCGCGTCATCGCTCTCGCCCACCGGTCGATAAAAGGCGAAGGACCTCGCGTAAATGCATTTTCCGTTTGTGATGGAGAAGAAGAAAAAAAAAAAAAAAAAAAAAACTCCACCATCATCGATATAATTCTTTCAACATATTGCACCGGGCGTTCTACCATTTATCGCAAAGATTTTTTACTCTCATAATTACCATTTATGGATTTTTTTTTAAATTTAAATTAATTTTTTTATGAATTTTATTAATTTTATTAATTTGTATTTAAAAATAAAATGAAAAAAATTAAATTATAATCGAATTAAATTTATTTTCCATCAGTCAAATATTTTTTGCACGACTTTGATGATTGATAAAAAAAATATATATATTTTGATCTCACCGGATGAATTGCTCGAGATATAAGAGAGTGACGATTAATTGCAATTTTTTTTTTTTTTGACTTCAATAAAAACGAGAAAATTCTTTTACCAATTTTTTTTTATTTTTTTCTTTTTCTTGCTCAGGCAGAGTCGCGAAGAAATATCTGATAACGCTGCAACAAGTATACAATAGCGCGCGGTTCGTATGTACGAGCTCCTGTGACGTCACGAAATCTCTGATGCAAATATTTTTAATTTACTTTCGAATTAATTTCTCGTCTTACGAAAATTTCATTTTTTATTATATCCACGATAAAATGATAAAACGAGAAATAAAGAAAAATAAAAAAAAATTATCCAATTTACTGTAAACTTAAATTCGACAGGGAAACGATAAAAAAAAATCATCACGAAGCCCAATTTTCCCTTCTTTGTAAAAATATTTTTTTCAATGAGAAAAAAAAAATATGAGCAAGCAACGATGAATTTTTCAACTGGACTTTTGTTTCTCGATTTTAATGTAAAAATTTATCATTATTTACGAAATAGTAATTGCTGATAAATTAGCTCCCCTATATATATATATGTATAGCACATGATGTTAATTTTAAAAGGTTTCGAGGATTTTAACTATATTTTTAATATGCCGAAACATTTTAACAATGTAAAGAAATTTTTTTAAAAAATTCCAACAAATTTAACAAAAAAAATTTGAATTTTTTTGACAAATTATTTTAAAAAATTCAAAAAAAAAACAAACATCAAATATTTCCTGCTCATGTCAGAACCATCAAAAAAATTTCGGCCCAACAATCGTCCAGTATTTATTTAGGGTCAAAATTGATCGAGAAATATTCGAGTAATATCAAACTTGTCGAAAAATGGGCTAATTTTTTTTTGACCCAACTGGGCTGTCATTAAAAATTATTTTTGGTGAAATAATTCGAATTTGATTTTGCGAAATAATAATAATTTGGCGAAATAATCGACGAAGCTTTTGAAGGAAAAGTCAATTTCCGGCTACAAATTGGTGAGTAAGGAAAAAAAAAAAACAAAAATCGAGTTTATTATAGCGAATGAATGAGAATTTTTTATAATTACGAGGATATTTAATAAAATCATTATTATTATTTTTTTTTTGTTTTTTTTTTTCCAAATTATTTTTTAATGTCTTCTCGTCTCTCACCAGGAGGTAGTGCAAGAAAACCGGCGAGTAGCGTCGTTGCCATCGGCCAAATTGCTTCGCGAACGCAAAAAATATTCTATCTCCGTCTCACTTCCACTCTCACTCTTTCTCTCTCTCTCTCTCTCTCTCTCTCTCCTCTTTCTCTTTCTCTTTCTCTTTCTATACTTCACGAAAATTCGAATAACGTCTTTGAGTCAGTCGTCATGACGATAACTCGCTTCCGCGACGGTTCGATACCGACTAAACCGTCGGCCATATTGCTACCCTCAACCCTGGTCTACGATATATGTCGACGTCGACGTCAACGACGGGCCGACGCCGCGCCGATTCTCTCTCCCGCTCTGAAGTTCCCCTCCATTCGCCAAGTCGAGTTTCTACGCTCGAGTTTAATACTCAGACATCTACGTGACTATATATATGTATATATATATGTATATATACATATATATATACACATATATATATATATATATATATATATATATATATACATATATATACATATATATATACATATATACATATATATACATATATATATATATATATATATACATACACATATATATGTATATATATATTCCTCCCACAATACGTCCCACTCCGCCATTACCACTTCAACTGGCCACTTTGACTCCCGGGGCGAGCGTTAATTCCTTAAGGCAGTTCTAGCGGTAGTTTAGTGAGTCACACGTAGAACAGTGAACAGTCTATTTCTAGCTTCGAAACAGACAGCTTGGAGAAAAATAAAAAGTTGATTTAGTCATTAATAAAAATTATAATAATCATAAATTTGGCTATCCAGCACAATTTTTTTAGTCCCTTAATATTACCATTTGGAACGTATACGTTAGTGACCATTGATGGCCGTTTTGGGACCGTTGGGGACCGTTTTAGAATCTTTGAGATCTTTGAAAATCTGAATGTTTACGATCTTTAGGAATTTGGATCATCGGAAATTTGGATCTTTGGGAGGATCGCTTTAAGGTGTGTTTCACATCACCTTAAAGCAATCGGTAACACTGACGATTAACCTCGGACGATTAACAATAATTATACTTTATAGCTTTGTGTCCCCCTGGTGGTGGCGTCTGTAAATAAAAACGTGCCTAGCGAGAGAAAACCAGCACAGAGACCTCTGTATTTGATGCACTCAGACAGGGAATGTAAAAAATACAATCGAAGACACTTTTAGGCCCATGTTTATTATCATCACTTTGTACTTGACCTTTTGAACCGTGACCTTTGCCGGACGAGAGAGGTAAGGGGCGCATGTTCCAGGAGAGATGGTGCTCGGCACTTTGGGTCAATGGACACTTCCGGTGAGGGCACTTGGGAGGTGAAAAGTGTCACTTGTACAGAGTTATATGGAGTATCGATTAGTTGCCCACAAAATCCCTAAAATTGGGGGCGTGTATACCTTACAAGAAAACGAGAGAATAAACCTCAAGGGTTTCTTTATAAAGTGTATTCGGGATAAAAACTTTTTAAGAAAAATCAAGACTTCATATTCAATCTGGGTTACTTCCTGTCCATGCCCCTCTCTCTCCCTCTGTCACCATTTACGTAAATAGAAATTATTTATTTACCCAGATATGGAAATGGACGATCGGAAAAACGATAACGAGAGCCTCAAGTTCATTTCACCCCCGTATTCATAGACAAAACTTGAGGTCCACAAGTTCCTCTTAAGGTCATTTGCTACTGAGAGCAAAGTGAAAGACAATCGACAGTTGTCGAATGGCTTCAAAAAATGGCCGTAATGTTAATTTGAAAAATTTGAAAAAAATATATCTCGAAAGTTCATTTAAAACTACAACTTTTATGTGACAAACATTTTTTCATGGCTTAAATATTTTAGGAGATACAGCCTTTTGAAGAAAAAAAAATGAACATAAATCACATTCGCGGGCGTTAAAATAATTTTTTTCGTTGGCTAAAAAGATAAAAATAACATTGTCCCAATAATATTTTTGATTAATTTGGCACTGTCCATATTTTGGGACAACTCAAAATATTATTGGGGCAAGTAAAAATGTTTTAAGTCAATGAAAAAAAAAAAAAAAAAATCGTTTCAACGCCCCCGAACGCTGATTATTTAATAGAATATTTGTTTAGTGCGACCAGTTTGTCTGCATGAGCCAGTATAAGGCAGAACGTCGTTTCGTGTGAGAGCACCTTTAATATTATCCGAGACTCGTCCGGCTGATGTGCAGGCCGCTTAACGAGATCCCCCAATTTGCCGGCCTACAAATCGCGTAACGAGAATCCTTTTTATCTCAACTCTTCGGAAAAATGTACGTAGGTCGTACAATAACCAACACGTCGAAAATAATACATTGTTTATGACTTTTATCCTGAATA